>REGO01001169.1:72281-93081 GCA_010120015.1 Rhombomys opimus
AAAAGGAATAAAGTGTATTTAATAAAAGTTAAATAAAAAATTAAAAAAAACAAAAACAAAAAAAAATAAAATAAAATAAAATAAAATAAATAAAATAAAATAAAAAAAGATACACAATGGGAAGAAACAATATTGTTTGTGTGTGTGTGTATAGTAATTAACATAAATAGCTTACATTCAATAGAGTACACCCAAGCATTTCATCCCCAGCACATAGATACTCATTGCATACACAGCATGAATTACACCATACAACTTTCTTATCATTGAATAATTTCTCAGGTTCTAGAGCAAACTTGACTAAGTGTGAGACAAAAGCAAAAAAAATTTAAGACACGCTTTGACTCAAGCCTAAAGATAATCACACAGGATCGTTCAGCAAAGGAATACATTCTATTTTCCAAACAGATGGGGCAACTGAACCACTGAGAAAGAGAAAAATTTCCAATCTTCATTTATTTTTTAAGTTTTATTTAATTTTTATTTTCTGTGCAGAATTTTAGATCCCTGGAACTGGAGGTATAAACAATCATGAACTGCTAGGAATTGAATCTGGCTCCTGTGGAAGAACAGCCAGTGCACTTAACCACTGGGCCATCTCTCCAGCCCTCAATCTTCAGTTCTTAACAAGAATTCTGAGATAGAATAGGCATGGCTTGCTGATGTCAGTCAAGACAGATGTAGCATATGATTCTCCAGGAATTCTGTCTCTCTTTCTCTGTGTTTCTATCTATGTCTCTGTATCTCTGTGGCTCTATCTGTGGCTCTCTATCTCTGTCTCTCTCTTTCTGACTCCTCTGTGCATGAGGTAGGGTGTTTGAATGGTTGGATGCATGTGTTCATTCCATAAACTTGGAGCTCAGCAGTTTGACTAGAATAGCTACCCAAAAAAGGTCCAGAGATGCACCTGCCTCCTCTTCCCCAGCACTGAGATTACAAGCACATGCCACAGAGCCTAGCTCTTTCATGGGTGCTGGAGTCTGAAGGCCCTTGTGCTTGTGTAGCAGACTTGACTTTACTTAGTCCCATCTCCCCAGTCCTACAAGTTATTATGCCAGAAGTGGATAGTAAATATCTGCTTTCAAGGGGCAGATGTAAAGTGACAATGTTTGCAGAAGCCAAGACACCAAACTAAGTAAGGTGTAGAGAACAAGTAATGTCAAGATTGCATTTGACATGGGGGAGCTGGATGTGGTCTGGACTAATTTCAGAGAAGAGAATTATCTCCAAAGGATAATTTTGTTTTTTCAGTGGCTGGGGGTATTACTTATGTACATAGCTCAGAACTACTGAAAAGGACAGAGGTGATGTGTTCAATGAGTGTCTTTCTCAATGCTTCCAGCTTCTGAGTTACCTTTTGCCTGAAAATATGCATTATCTAGAAAGGTAAATTACTCCAATATTCCAGGGTTCCCCTCTTCCTATCTCATATTCTTGCACTCAGAGCTGTGGCTGTTCTCTGACCAGAGTGTCACACTACAGGGGTACACAGGTTCTCCTTATTTCACCAATTAGTTCCTCTTGTACAAAATTATTATACATAAAAGGTCAATTTTGTTTTGTTTTTCTATCAAATCTCTCATTTCAGATCTTGCCCTAGAATTCCAACCTTTTCATGTATAATATAAAAGATATATCAAGATGTTTTCATAAACAAAATTACTTTCCTTGCACACTGAGCAACACAAAGAACTAGCAAAAGTTTTGCAATTGCAGCTTTTCTCTAATTTGCCAGATAACAATTTGACACAGGACTCCCTGCCCTGCCAAGTGCACTGTAAGCAGAAAGTGGGCAATTCAAAAACTATATTGTCTCCCCTGCCTAAAATACTTGAGCACAGATTTGGGACTTTTCATTTAACTGTTATATAAGGAACGTGAATTCTCTGTCCTTCAAATTTGATCACCCCTACGGCTTTTTCTGTAACCATGACCATTGTGACCCAGCCTGCTGCTCTCCAGAGAAGAAAGGACATTTTGCCAAGGAAAAACGAGAGGTGAGATGAGATAAGTCAACTAAGGCTCCTTAAGTGGCAAGTGAGCAATAAATTTCTCCAAAATCTAACTTGGGTGGTTTATATGAAATCCAAATACTAGCATTGCATTTCAGGGATGACTGACTTAATCTCCACCCTCAGTGATCATCAGATCTCCTCTGTGTTAAAGAAGACAGCTACTAATATATGATAACTCATTTCATCAGCATTGCTTATAAAAGCAGCATATTTTCCTACCTAATAGCTCAAAAAAACTCAATCTACTATGAAATCAATTAATTGCTCCAGATTCCAAAACTATTGTGCAATGCTTATGTATAGCTGTTTTACAAGAATTTTCATAAAGCTGGTCTTCTGTTATCTGAAAATAGTGAATTGAAAAGAATACTTAAATATACCTATAGAATGAACTGAAACGGGATAGTACCACAGATATTTGAAACTACTTAGTGTTACATTATGTTCAATGCCAAAATCTTGTATTCTGTAAACGAACTGGTAGACATTCAACTACCTTGCTAAAACTACAATGAAAAGGTTTTCTACAATTCATCTCAAAAGGCATTCCCTTTAACTCAAGATTAAAAAAGCTGAGTCCAAGATGGCGGCAAACAGCGCACACCATATCTGAGGGACAGAGGAGCTGAAACTCCAAAATTGGTGAGTGGAGGGGAGGCTGAAGCTAGAACATCAACACTGAGGCTTCCTGGGAGAGAGGGGACAACACATGAGCTGGGACAATTTGGATCCAGGTCATCTGTGGAACAAGATTCTCCGGGGTCTGAGAATGTCGAATATTCGACTCCCCTGCAGTTCACTTTGCCCAAAGCACAGGGTTCCCTGCTCAACAGAGGCAGCAGTCGTTGCCCCAAGTAGGAGCCTCCATGCTCCTTGACTGAGACAGCAGAGGAGGTTACCGCAAGTACAGGTCTCCCTGCTCTGCAGCCAAACAGCAGACACCTGTAAACTGACAGATCTCCTACACTTTCATTTGCCCCTGCTGGCACAAATCTGAGAGTAGACAACATGGGGAACCCCTATGCTTTCCACATAGGCCTGCAAGCAAGTGAGTGTGTCTTCAAGTGAGTGCATGCAGAGCCGCAGATCCAGGGTCCTTCTAGCAGCCAGACATCAGATCCCTCCTACCCACACACCCACTGTGGGCAACATAGAGATCCTTGGGACAGTGTTCTCAACATTGAAGCCCTGTTCTGTGGGTTTCCCAGTGGAGTTAAGGCAAACTATTTCTGAGGACAAGATGGTGCAGCCCAGAGAGATGTGAATACCTGTAGGACAGTAAGACAGGCCTGTGGGCCACTGAGGCATTCAGGGCACCTGCACACATACATTGTACCCATGAACAGGGCCAACACCCCCACCTGCACTTATGCTCCACCCTTCTAGGCATCTACATGCTCTAGCACTCTGTCCCTAAGGCACACTTCCATGCACACACCCCCCACTTGCACGCAAGTAACTGCAACTTTCCTCTCTTAGCTACAGCTGAAACACCAAAATCCACTCTCAAACAGGAGGACCTCTATTGTCTTCCTGAAGAATACTCCAGATCCCAGAGACAGATGGATCCAGTCTGAAGTACAAACTCCAAGAAAAAAACAGAAAAGGTTAAGGATAAGCAGATGGTTAGAGGTCGGCTTAAGAACACAACCAACAAAAATATGAACATCATGACTTCACCAAGAAAACCAAAAATCAATGGACATTTTATTTCATAGGAAACACAGGAACTTTCTCTCAAATCTATACTTAATCCAGTTACTAGACCTCTCCGTTCATGGTCCTTTGTTGATTCATCAGTTTCTGCAGACACCCTGGGCCCAGATGTTTTGGCTCTGTTGGTCTACTTGTGGCACTCCTATCCCCTCCAAGTCTTTCTGTCTCCCCCTTATTTCCTAAGACTCCCTGCACTCTGCCTAAAGTTTGGTTATAAACTTTGATTATTCAGCATATGCTTTAATACCCCAATCATTAGAGTCTTTCAGGGGCCCTCTGTAGTAGGCTCCTGTCCTATTTGTTCCCTGTCTTTTTCTACTTCCTATGTCTATCCCATTTGTCTTTCTGAATGAGGATTGAGCATCTTCCCTAGGGTTCTCCACCTAGTTAATTTCTTTAGGAGTATAGATTTCAGTATGTTTATCCTATATTAAATGAAATGGGTGGATATTGCTTTAGACTGTCATAATATCACAATAAAGACAATTAAATATCAAAAAATGTCTAATAACCACTTACAAGTGAGTATGTACCATGTGTGTCTTTCTGCTTCTGGGATACCTCACTGAGGACAGTCTTTGTAGTTCCTTCCATTTGCCTTCAAATTTCATAATGTCCTTGTTTTTGATAGATGATTAGTATTCTGTTGTGCAAATGTACCACAATTTTCCGTATCCATTCCTTAGTTGAGGAATATCTAGATTGTTTCCAGATACTGGATATTATGAATAGAGCAGCTATCATGGTTGAGCAAATGTCCTTGCTATATATTTGAGCATATTTTGGTTAACTGCCTAGGAGTGCTATAACTTGATCTTGAGCTAGCACTATTCCTAATTGTCTGAGAAAATGCCAGATTGATTTCCAAAGTGGTTGTACAAGTTTACATTACCACCCGCAATGTAAGAGGGTTTCCCATTCTCCAGCATGTGTTGTCACTTGAGTTTTTATCTTAGACATTCTGATGGGTGTAAGGTGATATTTCAGGGTCATTTTGATTTGCATCTCCCTGATGGCTAAGGACTTTCAGCATTTCTTTAGGTGTTTCTCTGCCTTTTGGTATTCCTCTACTGAGAATTCTGTTTAGCTCCATACCCCATTTTTAAGTGTATTGTTTGACTTATTGCTGTTTAATTTCTTGAATTCTTTATATATTCCAAATATAATCTCCCATGCCCCTTCCCCAGCCCACTTATAGGAGAAATAGTCCTCCTCTTCTATCTGACTCTAGCCTATCAGGTCTCACAAAGACTGGCAGCACTGTCTTCCTCTGTGTCTTCTAGGGATGCTCCCCCCTCAGGAGGAGGAGATGATCAAACAGCCAGACACTGAGTTATTGTCAGAGACAGTCCCTGTTCCCATTATTAGGGTACCCACTTGGAGACTGAGCTTCCTTGGGCTCCATCTGTGCAAGGGTTCTAGGTTATCTCCATGAATTGTCCTTGCTTGGAGTGTCAGTCTCAGAAAAGACCCCTTTGCCCAAATTTTTTTGGTTCTATTGCTCTCCTTGTGGAGCTCCAGTCCCCTTCAGATCTTCCTATCTCCCCCTTCTTTCATAAGATTCTCAGAATTCTTCCCAAAGTTCGGCTACGAGTCTCAGCATCTGCTTTAATACCCTGTTGGGTAAAGAATTTCAGAGGCCCTCTGTGGTCTCCCAAGACTTTAAACATGAGTGGTTGTTGGATTGTGTCAAACGCTTTTTAGGCAAGGAGATGATCATGTATTTTGTTTTGTTTTGTTTTGTTTTTCCTTCAGTTTGTTTATGTGGTGGATTACATTTCTGGATTTCCATATACTGAACCAGCCCTGCATGCCTAGAATAAAACCTACTTGGTCATTGTGGATGATATATTTTATGTGTTCTTAGATTCTGTTTTCCAGTATTTTATTTAGTATTTTTGTGTCAATGTTCATGATGAGATGGGTCTGAAGTTCTCTATTTTTTGTTGGGTCTTTGTGTGGTTTAGGTATCAAGGTGACAGTAACCTCATAGAATGAATTCAGTAATATCTCTTCTGTTTGTGGTTTGTGGTTTAGTTTGAAGAGTATTGGAGTTAGTTATCATTTGAAGTACTGGTAGAATTCTGCACTGAAACCACCAGGCCCTGTGCTTTTTCTGGAAGGGGGATTTGATGACAACTTCTCTTTCTTTTAGGGGATATAAGACTATATAATCTAATTACCTGATCTTGATTTAACTTTGGTAAATGCAATCTATCAAGAAAATTGTCTGACCTCAGTGATTGGCTCTTTGTTCATCTCACCCTGAGGGGGGAGCAGCTTTGCCAGGCCACAAAGGAGGACAATGCAGCCAGTCCTAGTGAAACCTAGTAGGCTAGGGTCAGATGGAAGAGAAGGATATCCCCTATCAGTGGACTTGGAGAGGGGCATGAGAGGAGATGAGAGAGGGAGAGTTGTATTGGGAGGGAATGAAGAAGAGGGCTACAGCTGGTATATAAAGTGAATAAACTATAATAAATATAAAAAATTAAAAATTTAATAAAAAAAGTAGAAGGAGGTAAGAGAATGCGTATCACAAGGGGCAGAGAGCTTTCCAAGAGGGAAACAGTGGGGAGAGGTAAATGTGATGTTATGTGCATGTCTGGAAATGTCACAGTGAAACCCATTATTTTGTACAGGTAAGATATTGAATAAAAAATTAAATAATTCTCCCTAAAAAATAGAAAAGAAAAAATTCCATTTCATTTAGATTTTCAAATTTTATGGCCTGTAGGCTTTTGAAGTAAGACTTAATGATTCTTTTAATTTCCTCATTGTCTGTCGTTATGTACCCCTTTTCTTTTCTGATTCTGCTGATTTGGATAATTTCTTTTTGCCTTTTAGTTGGTTTGGCTAAGGGTTTATCTATCTTGCTGACTTTCTCAAAGAACCAGCTCTTGGTTTCATTGATTCTTTCAGTTGTTTTACTTCTTTCTACTTTATTGATCTCATCCCAGAGAGTGATTATTACCAAAAGTCTACTCCTCATGTGTCTCCTTTTTTTCCTCTAGGGCTTTTAGGTAAGTCGTTATGTTACTTTTATGACATCCCTTGAATTTCTTCATGAAGAAACTTAGTGCTGTGTAATTTCTTCTTAGCACTGCTTTCATTGTGTCCTATAACTTTAGGTAAGTTGTGCCTTCATTTACATTGAATTTTAGGGTGTCTCTAATTTATTTTTTCATTTCTTTCCTGTCCCTGCTGTCCTTGAGTAGAGTGCTGTTTAGTTTTCATGGGTGTGTAGGTTTTTTGTTTTTTCTATTGTTATTGAGGTCTAGTTTTAGGCCCTAGTAATCTGACAGGATACAATGGTTTATTTTGATCTTCTTATATCTGTTGAGGCTTGCTTTGTGCCTGACTATATTGTCAATTTTGGAAGAGGTTCAGTGGGGTGCTGAAAAGAAGGTATACTCTTTTTAGTTTGGTTGAAAAGTGCTATAGACATCTATTAGGTTCGTTTGATTTAGGATTTCTGTAATTATCATTATTTCCCTATTTAGCTTCTGTCTAGATCTTTCCCTTGGTGAGAGTGGAGTGTTGAAGTCTCCCACTATTAAGGCATTGGGATAGATGTGTGCTTTGAGCTTTACTAACGTTTCATTTAGGAATACAGGCATTCTTGTATTTGGGGCATAGATGTTCAGGATTGTGTTGTCCTTCTAGTGGATTTTTTCTTTTGTGAGAATGAAGTGCCCCTCCTCATCTTTTTTGGTTACTTTTGGTTGAAAGACTTTTTTATTAGATGTTAGGAATGCTATTCCAGCTTGTTTTCTGTGTCCATTCTCTTGAAAAACCTTTTCTAGCCTTTTCCCTTGATGTAGTATTTATCTTTGTTGCAGAGGAGTGTTTCTTGGATGTAGCAGAATGTTTTATCCTGTTTCTGCAAGCATTCTTTTAGTCTGTGTCTTTTTATTGGAGAGCTGAGTCCTTTGATGTTGATAAATAATAGTGATCAATGAATGTTAGTTCCTTTTATTGTGGAGTTGGTGGTGAAAGTATATTTGTGTGCTTGTTTTCTTTTGTTTTTTGTTGTGATGTTATCTATGTATTGTGTTTTCCTAGGTGTAGTTGATTTCATTAGATTGGAGTTTTTCTTCTAGTATCTTCTGTTGGGCTGGGTTGCTATGTAGATGTTGTTTTAGTTTTGACATAGAATATTTTGTTTTCTCCATCTATGTTTATTGAAAGCTTTGCTGGGTATAGTAGTCTGTGTTGTCATCTGTGGTCTCTAGGAGTCTGCATGACATCTGTCCAGGTCCTTCTGGCTTTCATAGTTTCTGTTGAGAAGTCTTGTGTGATTCTGATAAGTCTTTCCTTGTATGTTATTAGGCCTTTTTCCATTGCTGCTTTTATTAGTTTTTCTTTGTTTTGTAGATCTAGTGTTTTGGCTATTATGTGATGTGAGGAGTTTCTTTTATGGTCTAGTCTATTTGGTGTTCTGTAAGACTCTTGTATGTTTCGATTGTATGATTTTCTTCAAAATATTTTCTGGACCTTGGAGCCTGGAATCTTCTTTTTTGTCTATTCCTGTTATTGTTAGCTGTTGTCTTTTCATGGTGTCTTTGATTTCCTGGATGTTTTGTGTCAGGAACTTTTCTAATTTTATAAGCACTGAAACTAGCATCTTACAAAGGAAACCATTGGCATTTCATATACTGTGGTCATCCAATAAGGAACTATTTCAGAATCTTTCCATGTTTGTAAAATCCCAGTTTGCTTTCCTTAGCAGCAGGTCCTTCATCATACCTGGTGACTCAATTCCCACAGCTAAATTAATAACCAGACCAAGGAGAATCTTCTTACAGATCAAATGTGACCTTTTTCTTCAGCTCTTTATTTATTTTTTCTTCTTATTTATTTTTTATTTATTACAATTTATTGTAATAAATAAAAGTAATTTATTACTTTTCATTCCAGCTATAGCCCCCTCCCTCACCCCCTACCAATCCCACACTTCTCCTTTCTTCTCCTCCCAAGTGGGTTACAGTGTAACCTGGCTGAATAAAGCCGTCTCGCTGATGATGTGGACATGCTTATGCACTGCTTTCTTTAAGTATCTCTTTCAACAGGACTAGAGCCTGGGCCTAAGCCGCTTAGAGAATTGCCATGTTACCTTGTCACTTTGATCCTCTTACTGAATTTGTTGGCTTTCTGGCTTTATGAAAATCATATTTCCACTCTACTGAGACATAACTGAAATTGTCTGGTATTACCCCTGGCCAAGATGGAGATTAAAAGATAGTTGTCACTAGAGTTGGAATGGATAGCAAGTATGGAGAGGACTAGAATGATGAATTCACTGACAGCACTAACATGTTTCCTACACCCCTCACTGTTTTCTCGAAAAAAAAAAAAGAGAAAGAAACCTGAAACAGCAATGGTAAGAGAAATGAAACAAAGAAAGCACAAAAACAGAGAGGAAGGCACTGTGAGTGTGATGAATAATAAACATGCAGTACAGCACTCAGACTAACTTATAATGCAAACCATATTTATATTGGCAAGGCACTAAAACCAAGGGTTTACACACATGAATGAACATATGTAACATATTGGGACATTTTCTCAAATATGCCAAGATATTTGAAGGCTGGCAATAAGCCCTCTGGTTTTTCTTTTAACAGCTGCTAATTTCTTCTGACTTTTAACTGCCTGATTTTGAGAAAGTTGAATTTGTACAAATGTAGAAGATACTCTAGTCAAGGAAATAAGGTTTAAAAGGGAGGCATGCTTGGATTTAAATCAAGCCAAGGCAGAAAGTTGTCCTTCTCCTTCAGTTTCTTCCACATTACCTCCACAAACAGAATCACATGTTCACTCTGGATTTTAGCCACTTGAAACATGATACACGAACTAAGCCAAACTATTTGTTCCCTCTTGTAATTTTCTCCTTGGTAAAATGGATATATAAAACTAGATATGGCCTTTATTTGTTCTTTAATTCTAGTATTTAATGAATATCCAGAACTTTGAACAAAAGAAGTCAGAAGACAAATCTCCTTTCCTAATGAACCCTTAGTTGGAAAGGGTTTGTGTTACCATTTAATGGGAATAAACAATAGCTCTGCCTTTCATCCTTAAGTCAATGCTAGAAAAAAATGAAAATATTTCTTTAAAAGAATAAAACTTGGTCTAGAGATGAAAAATAGGGCCATCAAGAAACTTTAGAGAATTCCTAAGAAGTAAAAAACAAATAATACTCTACTGATGAACCAGAAAAAATAAAACCTCAGCCCTGTACACAAAAGATAAATGAAATTTGTGGAGTCCAAGATGACTGTGCCAAGAAGACACTGTGTCTGACAGCAGGAAAGCAGTGACTACACAGTGACCAACAGACCAAACTCTGGGCCCTAAAACACCAATGATTGTGTTTCCCAGGTGAGAGGAAACCCCACGGTGTGCGAAGCAATTGGGTCCATTCTCAGTTCACCCAACTAAGCCCTAAAAGAGTTCACAGGTCACCAGCCCAGAGCCACACATTTGCACGCTCTGAACACCATCCCAGACTGAACTGTGGGCAGCACAACACCAGAGACTGGGTTTTCTAGTCAAAAAGAAAACCCCACTGTGAAGGAAGCAATCAGGCCCAAACTAAGGTCAACCAAACAATACCTGGAAAAGGTCCCAGGCTCTAGCAGGCACTCAACCACCAACGCAGAAACCAGCCTGTGTGACCTACTCACCTTCCTAGACAGAACCGAGGGCCCCAAAGCACCAGAGACTGGGTTTCTCTTTTGGGAGGAAACCCATTCATGAAGGAAACATCAGATCCATGGTGAAGGAAACATCAGGTCCAACCTCAGGGCTTCCCGCATAATACAAACACACACACACACACACACACACACACACACACACACACGGAAAAGTTCTCAGGAAAAGGTTCCAGGTTCCTGCAGGTACCCATTGCTCGTGTGCTCGTGTGACAGCATACTCTACTCATCAAACCAGTCTGAACTGTGGACCCCAAAACACCAAAGATCGGGTCTCCCTGTTGGGAGGAACCTCTACAGTAGGGGAAACATCAGGTCTGACCTTAGGACACCCAGGTCCAGAAAAGTCTCTGTGTTCTCGCAGGCTCCATGTTCTAGCCTCCTGGCACATGGATAAGTGCTGTGCTCACCTTCCACTGATTACAAACTGGATGCTGGGGCACAGAGCTCCAACCTCAGACCTACAGAAGCCTGGGATCCACAGGATCATCCCAGAAACTGCTCCAAGGCACAATCAGTCTCCATAGCAAAAACTGACCAAACTGCAGGGCTTCCTGAATCTTCAAGAGGGCTGTGCCCAGCAAACACAGTGTAAGAGCAACAACAGCAGCTCACTAAATTCAGAGCAAGAAACCCAGTGGCAGAGCATCTGTCTCCAGGATTTCTCCTGATGAAGGGATAGACCCCTTGACTACCAATAACCACAGTTACTACACAGGTCCATATGCCTGAGGTGAGCTGTGGCAACTCCTGAGAAGCACCTGCCATTCAGTGATCATACCCAAAAAACTGAGGAGGCATCCTTCAGGAACACCTATCTTCCTGCCAACGGGATTCTCCCCACCCAAGGATTCCAGGAAGCACAAGAAACTAACAGCCAAGACCTGAGACAGCCATATGGGTAGAGCCAGTGTAAAACCAGCAAAACCCAAAACAATATGGCATCTCCAGAATGCAGGTATCATGGGGTAAGCAGCCCTGAACACCTTATCATAAGTGAAACTCAAGAATATGACCTCACATCTATGCTTATGAAGAGGATAGGAAGATAAATTCATAAAGATTATGACCATCTGTAAAGAAATAGAGGAAGATAAAGTCAAACAGATTATGGCCATCTGTACAGAAATACAGGAAGTTACAGCCAAACAGTTTGTAGCTTTCAGAGAGGAAATAATTAAACCATTGAAAAGAAATAAAAGGAACAGAGAAATGTTCATACAAATGGGTGAAGGAACTGAAGGAAAAGCATAAAAATACAGTCAGGTGAAGGAGATAAACAAAATGTTTCAAGATCTAAAGATAGAATTGGAAAAAAATTAAAGAAAATGCAAAAAGAGGAAATCATGGAGAGGAGGAACTTAGGGAAGAAAACAGGAACTACAGAGGTAAGCATAACCAATAGAATACAAGAGATGGGAGAAAGAATCTCAGCTGTGAAAGATACAATGGAAGAAATTGATGTATCCGACAAAGAAAATGTCAAATCTAAAAAATTCCTGACACAAACTAAACATGAAATCCAAGACAACATGAAAAGACAAAATGTAAGAATAACAGGAATAGAGGGAAAAGAATATTCCTGACTACAAGGCCCAGAAAATATTTTCAACAAATCATAGAAGAAAATTTCCCCAATATAAAGGAGAGTTATTTCTGTTGTTGTTAAGGTCCAACTTTCATCCATAGTGGTCAGATAGAATACAAGGGATTATTTTAATGTTTTTGTATCTGTTGAGGTTTGCTTTGTGACCAACTAGATGATCTATATTGGAGAAGGTTTCATGAGGTGCTGAGAAGAAGATAAATGCTTTTGTGTTTGGATGGAAGGTTTTGTAGATGTTGTTAGGTCCATTTTATTCAGACCTCTTTTAGAATCACCATTTCTTTGTTTAATTTCTGTCTTGTTGACCTGTCCTTTGTTGAGAGTGTGGTGTTGAAGTCTCCCACTATTAATGTGTGGGGATCTATATGTGGTTTAAATTTTATTAATGTTTCTTTAACAAATGTTGGTGCCCTTGTATTTGGGGCATAGATGTTCAGAATTGTGATGTCTTCTGGTGGAATTTTACTTTGATGAGTATGAAATGAACTTTCCCACCTCCTTTGATTACTTTTGCTTGAAAGCCTATTTTATCAGATTTTAGAAAGACTGCTCTTCATTGATTCTTTGTTCCATTTGCTTGGAAAACCCTCTTCCAGCCCTGTATTCTCAGGTAATATCTATCTTTGTGACTTAGGTGTGTTTCCCATATGTAACAGATTGTTGGGTCATGTTTGTGCATCCATTTTGTTAGTCTGTGTCTTTTTATTGGAGAATTGAGTCCATTGATGTTGAGAAAGATAAATTACCAGTGGCTTTTAGATACTTTTATTTTTTTGTTGGTTGTGGTATTGTGCTTATGTGCTTGGCAACTTTTTGTTTTGCTGTAATGAGGTTATTTATTTCCTGTGTTTTCCTGAATGTAGTTAGGTTTCCTGGGTTGTATTTTTCTTTCTAGTATCTTCTGCAGTGCTGGTTTTATGGGTAGGTATTGTTTAAACTTGTTTAATCGATGAATATCTTGTTTTCTCCATCAAAGTTGGCTGAGCATTTTTCTGGGTGTAGTAGCCTGGGCTGACAACTGTGTTCTCTTAGGGTGTGCATGATATCTCTCAAGGACCTTCTAGCTTTCATAGTCTCTGTTGAGAAGTCAGGTGTGATTCTGATGGGTTTTCCACTATATGTTACTTGGCCTTTTTCCCTTGTGGCTTTTAGTATTTTTTTTTCTTTGTTCTGTATATGTACTCTTTTGATTTTTGTGTGGAGGGAGGATTTTCTGTTCTGGTCTAATTTATTAGGTGTTCTGTACACTTCTTGTATGCCCAGGAACACATGAAAGATATCATCCATCATGACCAAGTAGGCTTCATCCCAGTTATACAGCAGTGGTTCAATATCCGGAAATCCATCAATGTTATCCACCATATAAACAAACTAAAAGAAAAAAAAAAAAACATGATAACCTCCATGGATGCTTAAAAAGCATTCCAACACTGGTTTATGTTTAAAGTCCTGGAGATATCAGGGATACTTACCTAAACAGAGTAAAGGGAACATACAGCAAGCATATAACCAACATCAAAATGAATGGAGAGAAACTTAAATTAATCCCACTGAAATCACTGGACAAAAAAGGCTGCTCACTCTCTCCATATCTCTTCAACATGGTTCTTGAAGTCCTTGTTAGAGCAATAAGAAAATTAAAGGAGATCAAGGGGGTTCAGTTTGAAAAGGAAGAAGTCAAAATATCACTATATTCTAGTATAAATGAACAACCCCAAAAATTCTACCAGGGAACTCCTGCAGCTGATAAACACCTTCAGCAAAGTAGCTGGATACAAAATTAAATCAAAATATCAGTAACTCTCCTGTATAAAAAAGACAAATGGGCTGAAAAAGAAAATAAAAAACATCCCCCTTCATAACAGCCACAAAGGACATAAAGAACTTTGGTGTAACTCTAACCAAGCAAGTCAAAGTCTTGTATGAAAAAAAAAAAAAAACCACGTCCGGTCTCTGAAGAAAGAAATAGAAAGATATCAGAAGATGAAAAGATCTCCTATGCTCATGGCTTGGCAGAATTAACATAGTAAAATGGCCATCTTACCAAAAGCAATCTACAGATTCAATGCTATTGCCATCAAATTGCCAACACAATTCTTTTCAGAACTTGAAAGAAAAATTCTGAGCTTCATGTAAAATAACAGGAAACCAAGAATCGCTGAAACAATCCTCTGCAATAAAATGTCTTCTGGAGCTATCTCCATCCCTTATCTCAAGCTGTATTAGAGAACAATAGTAATAAAAACTGCATCGAACTGGCATAGAAACAGAATGGTGGATAAATGGAATCAAATAGAAGACCCAGAAATAAACCCACATACCTATGGATACTTGATTTCTTTAAAGAAGCCTAAACCTTACAATGGGAAAAATATAGAATCTTCAACAAATGGTGGTGGTCAAACTAGATGTCCTCATGTAGAAAAATGCAAATAGATCCATATTTTTCACTATGCCACAAAACTAAAGTCCTAATAAATCAAAGACCTCAATATAAAACCAGACACGCTAAAACTGTTAGAAGAAAAAGTGGGGAAGAGCTAGAACTCATTGGCACAGGAGACAACTTCCTGAACAGAACACCAAAAGCACAGGCTCTAAGAGCAACAATCAATACATGGGACCTCATGAAACTGAAAAGCTTCTGTAAAGCAAAGGACACTGTCATCAGAACCAAACAACAGCCTACAGAGCCTCACCAACCCTATATCTGACAGAGGACTAATATCCAAAATATATAAAGAACTTAAAAGAAGTTAAATAGTAACAAATCAAGTAATGCAATTAAAAATTGGGTATAGATCTAAACAGAGAATTCTCAATAGAGGAATATCAAATGGCAGAAAAACACTTAAAAAATTCTCAACATCCTTAGTCATCAGGGAAATGCAAATCAAAATGACCCTGAGATTTCACCTTACACCCATCAGAATGGCTAAGATCAAAACCTCAAGTGACAACCCATGCTGGAGAAGATGTGGAGAAAGAGAAACCCTCCTCTACTGCTGGGCAGCTTACAACCTATAACTTCAGCTCCAGAGGTTCTGGCATCCATGGGCACATGCACATGCCATTCACACACACGCACACACACACACACACACATACACACATACACACACACGTGTGTGTCTATACATTTTAATATGTATACATTATATACTTGTCTTGCCACGGGTGACATGAGCAAGAGAGAAATACCAGTCTCACCACTTCCCACCTGCAGTGGGCAGAAGACCTGGCCCTAGGGTCATAACAACAGGAGAGCTAGCCCCCTTCCCTGCAGCAGCACTTGGGAAAGCAGGCCCTGCACCTCACCTGGGTAGCACAGTAGAAGTGGCCCTGGAAGTGTGGGTTACAGGTGATACAGCCCCAAGGAGTATGCACTGAAGAGTTATCCCTGCCTCTTGTCTACTGGGTGGTGTTGTGGACGTGGGAGATATGCCCTCCTCCCCTCATTCCTCCCTTTCTATCTATGGCAAACAGGAGAGCAGGACCTGGGTGTCATGAGAGTGGGGGAGTTAGCCATGTCTCTCACCAGCTTCAAATACTCAAGAGAGCAGGTCCTGCACTTCACCTGGGCAGCAGGGTAGAGTTAGACCTGGTTGCAGGGTTGGGCTGGGTTTCTAGTGAGTCATCCCCAAGGGTGTGAAACCTGGAGAGCCAGCCGTTGGTTTTACCAGCTCAGATACCTCTCAGGACCACATCAGGGCTTTAATTTGGCCTACCCCAACATCTACCCCTTTGATGAACTGCTGGAGTACATGAAGAGACTGTTCTTACAGATCCAAAACTACAAGATCTCCATGACACAGGGCAACAACAGGATGTCTGAGAGGCTACCCAGTGAGGTTCCAGTATAGAGAGTAGCAGAAGCTAGAGGCCTCATACCTGAGCAACAAGTCACTGCAATGAACATTTGCAAGTAAAGAAGTGTGGACAAAAGGGTATACTGTGGGACACAATGTGATACACTACAGCTTCCACAATGAGTTTTTTTTTTCTCTCTCTCTATTGGGAGAGAGGACAGTATGCATGAAAAGCAGGGAATATAAGTTGGATTAGTGTTCATGATGTGAAACTCACAAAGAAAAATTTAAAAATTTTTAAAAAGAATAAAATTATACCATATCTACCACTCTATACAAAATTAACTCCAAAAGGATCAAAAAACTCAATGGAAAACCTGAAATGCTGAAGCAGCTAGAACAAAAACTTTGGCAGTATCCTACATGACGTAGGTATTGGAAAAGACTTTCTGAGTAGGACTCCATTATCCCAGGAAATGAGAATAATAACTGACAAATGGGATCTTATAAAACTTAGAGTTCTTTGCACAGTTAAAAAAAATCAGCCATTCTCACATGGAAAAAATAGTGACTATTACTGCTTCTAAGTGTGATGAAAATAATGGATTCTAACTTATAACAGGTAATTTAGTGATTATGAATTTGAGAATGACTGGTCAGTTTTTGGGTTTTGTAAAAGGTATTTTTTATGAAGTAGAGAATTGTAATACCTTGGGATAGAGGCCATTCATGAAATTGCATGCAAACAATAAAAGATGTGAAAATGAAAAAAAAAATAACAGAAAGAAAAAGAAACAATCAACTGAAGAGGAGGCCAAGAGGGTAGGAGAGAATCTTTTCCAGGTATACATCTGACAGAGAATTAATAT
Source organism: Rhombomys opimus (assembly GCA_010120015.1). Classification (NCBI taxonomy): domain Eukaryota; kingdom Metazoa; phylum Chordata; class Mammalia; order Rodentia; family Muridae; genus Rhombomys; species Rhombomys opimus. The sequence continues at coordinate 89,013 of REGO01001169.1, forward strand.
GCAGAATATATGAAGAACTCAAATGACAAAGAGTCAAAAACAGACATAGGTTAATGATTCTCTAACAGAATTATAAACAGAATTCTCAGAGAAAGAAATGAAAATGACTAAGAAATATCTTATTAAATGTTCATCATCCTAAGTGTAGGGAAACAGAAATGAAAACAGCTTGGATTGAATTCATCTTATCTCAATCAGAATAACAAATATTAAAATAAAAACAACAAACAACAATGTTAGAACAGTTATAGATAAAAAGGAAGCATCATTCACTGTTAGTGGGATTGCACACTGGCCTATACTGGAGTGGATAAAAAAAAAAGGGAGGGGGGAATAGTTTCAGTATAGAATTCTACCAGACCTTAAAAGAAAAGCTAACTCCAATGCTCTTCAAACTATTCCACAAAATAGAAACAAAAGGAACATTACCAAACTCATTCTATGAAGCCACAGTCACCTTGATACCTAAACCACACAAAGACTTAACAGAAATAGAGACCTTCAGACCTATCTCTCTTATGAAATTTCAACAAACTGCAGGGAATCTTACAAAAGACTGCAGAGATTCATAGCCTAACATTGGGCAGAGGGCAGGGAATCTCATGAAAGAAGGGGGAGATGAAAGACCTGGAGGGGACAGGAGCTCCACAAGGAGAGCAACAGAACCAAAAGTTCTGGGCACAGGGGTATTATCTGAGACTGATACTCCAAACAAGGACCATGTATGGTGATAACCTAGAACCCCTAAACAGATTTGGCCCATGGTAGCTCAGTGTCCAAGTGGATTTCCTAGTAAGGTGAACAAGAGCTGTCTCCAACATGAACTCAAGGTTGGCTCTTTGTTCACATCCACATGAGGGGGGAGAAGCCTTATGAGGACACAGAGGGAGACAATACAGCCAGTCCTCATTAGTCCTGATAGACTAGGGTCAGGTAGGAGGAGAGGAGGAGAGGAGGACCTCTCCTATCATTGGACTGGGGAGAGGCATGGGAGAAGAAGGAGAGATAGTGGGATTGGGAGGGAGGGCTACAGCTGGGATACAAAGTGAATAAATTGTAATTAATAAAAAAAATAAATTAATTTCCAAATTGCTTGTACAAGTTTATATTCACACGAGCAATGGAGGAGGGTTCCTCTTTCTCCACATCTTCTCCAGTGAGTGTTGTCACTTGAGTTTTTGAACTTAGCCATTCTGATGGGTGTGAGGTAAAATCTCAGGATTTGCATTTCCCTGATGACTAAGGATGTTGAGCATTTCTTTAAGTGTTTCTCTACCATTTGATGTTCCTCTGTTGAGAATTCTGTTTAGCTCTATACCTCATTTTTTAGTTGGGTTACTTGATTTTTTTTTGCTGTTTAACTTCTTAAGTTCTTTATATATTCTAGATATTAGACCTCTGTCAGTTAAAGGATTGGTGAAGATCAAACTTGTACAACCACTTTGGAAATCAATCTGGCACTTTCTCAGACAATCAGGAATAGTGCTTTCTCAAGATCCAGCTACACCACTCCTAGGCATATATCCAAAAGATGCTCAAGTACACAATAAGGACATTTGCTCAACCATGTTTGTAGCAGCTTTATTTGTAACAGCCAGAAGCTGGAGACAAACCCAGATATCCCTCAGTTAAGGAATGGATATAGAAATTGTGGTACATTTACACAATGGAATAATATTCAGCAATTAAAAACAAAGAAATCATGAAATTTGTGGGCAAGTGGTGGGATCTAGAAAAAAAAAATCATCCTGAGTGGGGTACTCCAGAAGCAGAAAGATACACATGGTATATACTCACTTATAAGTGGATATTAGACATATAATATAGGATAATCATATTAAAATCTTTATACCTAATGAATCTAATAAAGAAGGAGGACCCTGAGTAAGATGCTCAATCTTAATTCAGAAAGGCATATGAGACAGACATCAGAAAAGGGAGATAACAGAGGACAGGACAAGAGCCTATCACAGAGGGACTCTGAAAGACTCTACCCAGGGTATCAAAACCTGCTGAGACCCATAGCCAAACTTTGGGGAGAGTGCAGGGAATCTTATGAAAGAATGGGGAGATAGAAAGACCTGGAGGGAACAAGAGCTCCACAAGCAGAGCAACAGAATCAAAAAATCTGGGCCCAGGGTCTTTTCTGAGACTGATACTCCAAACAAGGATCATGAATGGAGATAACCTATAACCCCTAACCTAGCCCATGGCAGTTCAGTGTCCAGAAGTGCTCCCCAATAATAAGAACAGGACTTTCTCTGACATGGGATGGCTTTTGGATCACCTCCACGTGATGGAGGAGCAGCCTTACCGACCACAGAGGAAGACAAAGAAGCCAGTCCTGATGAGACCTGATAGACTAAGGTCAGATGGAAGGGGAGGAGGACTTCCCCTATCATTGGACTGAGGGGACGGGCATAGGAGAAGACTAGGGAGAGAGGGTGGGATTGGAAGGGGATGGAGAAGGCACTACAGCTAAGATACAAAGTGTATAAACTGTAATTAATAAAATTAAAATAAAAATAAATAAAATATACATAATGAAAATTAATTAATTAAAAGGTAAAACCAGAGTAGGAATATTATGAACCTCAATATGAAAGAATCTGCACACCATCTCTGGCAGGATTAATATCAAACATAATTATAAAATTGGTGAATTGTTCCTTTGTCACTTAAATGCTTCTTCCTTTCATATCCTCCTTCCTATCCAATACAATTTAGACATACAAAACTTTCATGCATTATTTATTTCTTTTCTTTCAACTAAAATTTGCATTAATCAAGAAAGATCCAGAAGGAAAAAGAAGCAATAAGAGCTTAAAATGCTGTCCTTCTAAAGGTAGAAGTAACTAGGAAGTGTAAGAACATTTGCTGGACCAATCACCTTGTCTTTAATTTCAAAAAAAAAAAAAAAAAGTCACATCATTAACCCCATTTTGCAGAAGAGAAAACTGAAGCCCATCAAGATAAAGAAATTCATCAAATATCAGTCACTCTGTATGCTGAGAAAAGGCAAAGCGTAGTGGTTTGAATAGGAATGACCCCCTTAGTCTCATGTGTTTGAATACTAGGCCCATAAAGAGAGAGGCCACACTATTAAGAAGTGAGGTCTTGTTGGAGTAAGTGTGGCCTTGTTGGAGTAGGTGAGGTGTTGTTGGAGGAAATGTGTCATTTTGGAGGTGTGCTCTGAGGTGTTATACGTTCAATCTATACCCAGTGTGGCTCACAGTCATTTTTGCTGCCTGTAGAACAAGATGTAGAACTCTTAGCTCCTTGCTTCTTCAGCACCATGTCTGCCAGCATGTCACCATGTTTCCTGCCATGACAACAATGGACTAAACCTCTGCGACTATAAGCTAGACTCAATTACATGTTTTTCTTTTTAAGTGTTACAGTGGTCACAGTGCCTCTTCAAAGCAATAAAATGCTAACTAAGATACAAACCTAGGCTTAATTCTTAAACCTGTCAGGTTCCAAAGTATGTGTTCTTTCTGTCACCACAAAATACTTATCTAAGTGTGGGAAATCTTGTATTGCAATAGGGATTAGACCTTTAAACTAAAGGAACAAACCTACAAATGCAAATAACATAGAATTCACACAGACAAACACACACACATACACACACCTATAAATGAGTACCTATAAAATGTGCTGCAATCTAAAGAAACCTCGTGGTTTAGGTAACAGCTCTGTGCCACCCTCAATTTCTTGGTTATTAATAGTATAGTATATTTTATGTAAGATACTAACATAAGAAGCTTGGTGGAAAGTACATGGAACTCTGCTATTTTTATTACTTTATGGGACACTGTAAATATCTCAAAACAAGAAGTTAAAAAGTAAGTCTTTTCCCCATTTTTTAAGTGGATTACTTGGTTTGCTGATTCTCATCTTCTTTAGTTCTTTACATATACTGGATAAGAGTCCTCTGTCAGATAAAGGGTTGGTGAAGATTCTTTCCCAATCTGTAGGCAGTCGCTTTGTTTTGATGACGGTGTCCTTTGCTTTACAGAAGCTTTTCAGTTTCATGAGGTCCCATTTATTGATTGTTGCTCTTAGA
>REGO01001169.1:94882-109584 GCA_010120015.1 Rhombomys opimus
GGGGAGATGGGGGGGCTTATGGGGGAATACAAAATGAATAAAGTGTAATTAATAAAAAAATTTTTAAAAAGGAAAAAAAAGTAAGTCTTTTTAGGCTGTCATTTTGTTTTGATGACAGTGTCCTTTGCTTTACTGAAGATTTTCAGTTTCATGAGATCCCATTTATTGATTGTGGATCTTAGAACCTGTGCTGTTGGTGTTCTGTTTAAGAAGTTGTCTCCTGTGCCAATCAGTTCTAGGCTCTTCCCCAATTTTTCTTCTAACAGATTTAATGTGTCTGTTTTTATGTTGAGGTCTTTGATCTACTTGGACTTTTGTTTTGTGCAGGGTGATAAGTATGGATTTAATTGCATTTTTCTACATATAGACATCCAGGTGAACCAGCACCATTTGTTGAAGATGCTGTCTTTTTTCCATTGAATGGTTTTGGCATCTTTTCAAAAAAAAAAAAAGGTGTCCATAAGTGTGTTGGTTTATTTCTGGGTCTTCTATTTGATTCCATTGATCCTCCTTTATGTTTCCATGCCAGTACCATGCAGTTTTTATTACTGTTGCTCTATAGTACTGCTTGAGTTCAGGGATGGAGATAACTCCAGATGATCTTTTATTGTAGAGGATTGTTTTAACAATTCTGGGTTTCTTGTTATTCCATACGAACTTGAGAATTTTTCTTTCCAGGTCTGTAAAGAATTGTGTTGGTAATTTGATGGGAATTGCATTGAATCTGTATATTGCTTTTGGTAAGATGGCCAGATTGTGAAAGCATCTTCACCAACCCTTTATCTGACAGAGGGCTAATATCTAGTATATATAAAGAACTCAAGAAATTAAACAGCAACAAAGCAAGTACTCCAATTAAAAATGGGGTAGAGAGCTAAACAGAATTCTCAACAGAGGAATATTGAATAGCAAAGAAACACTTAAAGAAATGTTCAACGTCCTTAATCATCAGGGAAATGCAAATCAAAAAGAACCTGAGATTTCACCTTACATCCATCAGAATGGTTAAGATGAATAACTCAAGTGACAACACATGCTGGAGAGGATGTGGAGAAAGGGGAACCCTCCTCCATTGCTGGTGGGAATGCAAACTTGTAATTAGAAATAGTGCTTCCTCAAGATCCAGCTATACCACTCCTAGGCATATATCCAAAAGATGCTCAAGTATACAAGGACATTTGCTCAACCATGTTTGTAGCAGCTTTGTTTGTAATAGCCAGAACCTGGACACAAACTAGATGTCCCTCAGTTGAGGAATGGATACAGAAATTGTGGTTGGAATACTACTCAGCAACTGAAAACGAGGAAATCATGAAATTTGCAGGCAAATGGAGGGACCTAGAAACTATCATCCTCAGTGAGGTATCCCAAAAGCAGAAAGACACACATGGTATATACTCACTTATATAGACCTATAAGATAGGATAAATATGCTGAAATATATACACCTAAAGAAGACAAACTAGAAAGAGGTCCTGCGGTAAGATGATCAAGCCTCACTTAGAAAGACAAATGGGATGGACATTGGATGAAAGAGAAAACAAGTAACAAGACAGGAGCCTGCCACACAGGGCCTCTGAAAGACTCTACCTAGCAGTCTATCAAAGCAGATATTAGGACTCATAACCAAACTTTTGGCAGACTTCAGGGAATCATATGAAAGAAGGGGGAATTTGTAAGACCTGGAGAGGACAGGAGCTCCACAAGGACCAAATATATCAGGGCACAGGCGTCTTCCATGAGACTGTTTCTCCAACCAAGGTCCATGTACAGATATAACCTAGAACTCCTGCCCAGATATAGCCCATGGTAGCTCAGTATCCAAGTGGCTTCTCTAGTAAGGGGAATAGGGACTATTTCTGACATGAACTCAATGGTGAGCTCTTCGACACCCCCCCCAGAGGGAGGATCAGCCTTGCTAGGCTACAGAAGAGGACATTGCAGGCAGTCCTGAAGGAACCTGATAAGCTAGGGTCAGATGGAAGGGGAAGAGGTCCTCCCCTATAAGTGGACTTGGAAAGGGGCAAGGAAGAGATGAGGGAGGGAGGGTGAAATTGAGAGGGAATGAGGGAGGGGGCTACAGCTGGGATACAAAGTAAATAATCTGTGATTAATACGAAAAATAAAATTAAATAAATAAACTTTTAAAACAAAAAAAATGCAAAAAAAAGAGAGAAAGAAATATTCAAAGTCCTTAATCATCAGGGAAATGCAAATCAAAACGAACCTGAGATTTCACCTTACACCCATCAGAATGGCTAAGATGAATAACTCAAGTGACAACACATGCTGGAAAGGATGTGGAGAAAGGGAAACTCTCCTCCATTGCTGGTGGGAATGTAAACTTATACAACCACTTTGGAAATCAATCTGGTGCTTTCTCAGACAATTAGGAATAGCTCTTCCTCAAGATCCAGCTATACCACTGCTAGGCATATATCCAAAAGACACTCAAGATGCTCAATCCCCATTCAGAAAGGCAAAGAGACTGGACATCGGAAAAGGGAGAAAACAGAGAACAGGACAGGAGCCTACCACAAAGGGCCTCTGAAAAGCTCTGCCCTGCAGGGTATCAAGGCAGATGTTGAGACTCATAGCCAAACTTTGGCTACAGTACAGGGAATCTTATGAAAGAACTGGGAGATAGTAAGACCTGGAGAGGACAGGAGCTCCACAAGGATAGCGACAGGTCCTGAAACTCTGGGCAGAGGGTTCTTTTCTGAAACTGATACTCCAGCTAAGGACCACTCATGGAGATGGCTTGGAACCCCTGTACAGATGTAGTCCATGGCAGTTCAGTGTCCAAGTGGGTTCCATAGTAATGGGAACAGAGACTATCTCTGACATGAACTGCTCTTTGATCACCTCCCCCCGAGGGGGAAGCAGCCTTACCAGGCCAAAAAAAAAAAAAAAAAAAAAAAAAAAAAAAAAAAAAGACAATGCAGCCACTCCTGATGAGAGCTGATAGACTAGGATCAGAGGAAAGGGGAAGAGACCTCCCCTATCAGTGGATTGGGAGAGGGATATGGATGGGGAAGAGGGAGTGTAGGTGTAGGATTTGAGGGGAGGAGGGAGGAAGGTACAGTGGGGATACTAAGTGAATGAACTGTAATTAATAAAAATCAAAATAATTAAATAAAAAGTAAGTCTCTAAATAGGCATCTATTATGAACAAATATTTTAGGAGGAATAAGTTTGTAGTAGTATATATGAAAATCTATGTACCCTACTTCCTCTAAGTCATACCAGAAAGGAGCTTTAAGGTTCAGTACTGGCTTCTAGAAATCTCTTTTGACACTGAAAATATTCACCCATTAAAGGAGAACTGAAGCCAAATTTTTCTTCTAGAAATGACACATAGTTAACAGAAGTTTTCACTTTCTCAAGTGTGGTCCTCTTGAGCTAACAGTAGAGGACATGTAGTGATGACTTCTACTGTTCACAACCATTTAGATCCTTGTTCCTTATCAGGTGTATATGTTACTGTCTACAAAGTCTATATTATGCAGTCCATATTATGCAGGGGCAAAAAGGCAGATAGATTTATGGGATTTTTGTTTTATACAGTATGATTGTATAGAAAGATAATTAACCATGGAGTTGGGCCCATTTCTTTAACTATGGCTTAACAACCTTAAACAATTTATTTGCCATGGCTTATCTTCAAGTTTATTATCTATAAAATAGGTACATGGGTCTAGAGAGATGGCTTCCTTGGTTAAAGCACAAGGAAGGAAAACAAATTCCCTAGAGCCCATGTAAAACTGTATCCATAGTGTGAGCATCTGGAACCCCAGCACTCCTACAAGGCAGTGGGAGGTAGAAACAGGAGAATTCCCAGAAGCTCACAGGCTATGTACAGTGATTCATACAGTACAAAAACAATCAAGAAATCTTGTCTCAAACAAGGTGGAAAAGGAAGCTGACACTTGAGATTATACACTGACCTTCACGTACACACGGTGCTATACACACACTCACACATGTACACATTCACACACACATCATAAACACGCATACAAAGATAAATGAAAGCATAAATAACATTAAATTGACATGTAACTTTACATAATCAGTCACATGACTTATGCCTGTTCATTTCAATTAATTCTTACAAATCTAGTTATTAGTGAACATTACCTATTAAGTGAAGAGAAATACTGCATATTGTGTATGCAACTAGCAAGTGACAATTCAAAAGCCCCTTATGTAGCTGTTTTGCCACTATATTTTTACAAATATCTACATAAAAATGTATTTAATTATTCCCAAATGGCCTGTATTTGCATGTAAATGTAGTTTATCTCCCAGCCTAAACTCTGGTAGTAAAATTAATCCTTGGAGCACCTGAATTATAAGGCTGGAGGCTACCATTGGAGATCCCAGGGTTGGTCACAACTCCAGATTTATGAACTCATAAAACATTAACCACATTTCTTTGTGATTTGTGTCTGATTCTGTTTTTCACACATGATGTGTAAGTGAAGCATGTTACTCCCAGATGACATTAGTGCCATGACAAACCTATAAAATCAGTCTTGTATTTAACTGTACTCACATTCAGAAAGTATAAATACTAGATGATATGAAGACTAATAGAAAATCTATAGATTTCATAAAGCTGCTGGTTTTACTGTCATGTTCTAGAAAAGTGTGAGTGGACAAAAGTCCAGTGTTAGCAAAAACTGGGCTCCATATGTGAAAGTTGTGGAAGGATGATGAGGCTATACTCAAGATCTCTAAGGGCTCTTTATTTTCTTTTTTTTTAATTATAATTTTATTTTTTTCTTCAAAATTTACTCATTATATGTGCTGACTAAAGCTCCCTCCCTCTTTCCCCCATTCCCTTCCCCTTGTCCTCTGAGAGGGAGGACTTTCCACTATTGCCATCTGCCTATATCTTGTTAAGTCTCATCACGACTGCTTGGAACCTCTTCCTCAGTAGCCTGGCAAGGCTGCATCATCAGGAGCTATCGATCAAAGAGCAGTCAACTGAGTTCATGATAGAGGTAGTCCCTGCTCCCCTCACTCTGAGATCCACATAGAGACAGAGTTTCCATTAGGCCACATCTGAGCAGGGGGTCTATGCCCTCTCCATGCATGGTCCTCTGTGCATCAGTCTCTGCAGGAGCCCCTGAGCTCAGCTCTTTTAGTTTTGTTGGTGTCCTTGTGGGGCTTCTGTCCCCTCCATGCCCCTCTATTCCCACCCCCTTCTTCCTCTATAAGATTCTCTGCTCACTGCCCAAAGATTGGCCATGAGTCTCTCATTTCAGTGGACCCTCTACAATACACTCCCATCTTGTTTCCTCTCTTCCACTGCTTCTGGTGTCTAACCTGTTTGCCATTCTGAATGAGATTTAAGTGTTTAGCTTCTTTAGGTCTGTAGATGGCTATCCTATACTATATGGCTAATATCCAGTTATAGGTGAGTATATACCATGACTGTCTTTCTGTTTCTGGGTTACCTCACTCAGGATGATCTCTTCTAATTCCTACCATATACCTGCAAATTTCTTTTTTATGGTTTGTTTTTTTATTTTTTTCTTTATTAATTACACTTTACTCACTTTGTATCCCCCCCCGTGGTTCCCTCCCTCCTCCCATCCCAATCCCTCCCTTTCTCCACTCTCTGCATGCATGCCCCTCCCCAAGGCCACTTATAGGGGAGGACTTTTTTTCCTTCCTTATGATCCTAGTCAATTAGGATTCCTACCATTTGCCCGCAAATTTCATGATTTCCTTATTTTTAATAGCTGAGTAGTATTCCATTCTGTAGATGTACCACAATTTCTGAATCCATTCCTCTGTTGTGGGACATCTAGGTTGTTTCCAGATTCTGGCTACTAAAAATAAAGCTGCTATGAACATGGTTGAGCAAATGTATTTTCACTTTTCCCATTTTCTTCAGGAACCATGGCACATGTTGTTTTGGAAAATATGTCATTTGCTGCAGTGAAGATTTCCACAAATAATCAACATACCGAACAATCATTCCTCAAACTAGGGACATGAGAGCAAGTGGGCCACATTAAATTTCATCAAGATTTTTTCATTGGCCAAAATGTTTGCATTCTCCAGAAATGCACATGATGGAATTTAATTTCCAATGTGAAGACACTGTGGGTGGGGACAGGCCTTTGAGAAGTTTTGGGGTCATGTCTTCAAAACTCTAGTATTAGTCACTTTAGTAATTACTCTGACCAAATACCTGACAAGAGTAAGTTTAAGGGAGGGAGGGGGTTTTGTTTTTATTTTTGTTTTCTGTGTAACAGTTTCATGGAAGGGAAACCATATATGCAGTATTGTAAAGCAGCTGATAACATTATATTTGCACTCAGGAAGCAATGAGTGATGGGTGCTATTGCTCATCTTTCTACATTGTATTCAGTTGAGGACCCTAGTCTCTTGAATGATACACTCACATTTACAGCAGATCATCCAACCTCAATTAACTCAGTCATGTTTAGAGGTCTGCTACCTAGGTTACTCTAGATCTCTGGTTCTCAACCTGTGAGTTGTGAACCCTTTGGGGTACATAACAGATATTCTCCATATCCAGTATGTACATTATAATTTATAACAGTAGTAAAATTATAGTTACGAAGTAGCAATGAAAATAATTTTATGGTTGGGAGTCACCTCAACATGAGGAACTATATTAGAGGATTGCAGCATTAGGACAGTTGAGTATCACTGGTCTAAGTCCTGACAGTATAATAAATATTATCCTTGTCAATTTAACAGTCAAACATATCACTTTAAATTATCAATGTTATACCCCTGGTTTCCAAAAGTCACCTTTTTATCTCACAATGTGAAATGTGTTAACTGATCTTTAAGCACTCCCATAATTTTGTTGTTGTTGTTTTCTTACAGAGACTACAACCTTATCACACAGTGTCTACCCTAAGCAGCCTAATGGAACGGTAGTATTAGACTCCATAAACCTCTCAATGATGCCCACTTTATGAGTACAAAACACACCATATGGAAAATGTTATCAACTTCTGCTCTAAGCTTGGAATGGAGGCCCACACCCTTAGACCAATGCCAATGCTTTAGTAGCCTCTGTGGAGTGCTTTGGATATTAAATCTGCAAAAACTGTTTTCATAGGCAGTTACTTTTAAACAGGAAACTTACAGCACTCTCATTCAGGCTCTCTTCATTTAAACTTACATTTTCACAAGATAAGGCCTTCAATGTATAGACTGTTGTCCTCATGGCACTCTTCTTATTGCCCCAGTGCAGAGCAGGAAATTTCACCCTTTTTTATAGTCATGAAGATTTATTGTTTAATAATTACAATAGCCATTTTTATGAATTCATAAATTAGTTTAAGAAAAATTATTTCTTATTCAAATAGCAAATATAAGAAAGCATATTTGGCAACAAAAAATACATATATAGATATTATGTTCCTTAAATACATTTAGACTTGTATTTACTAAATAAATAGCCCATAGTCTTGATGTATTTTTCTTTGATTTCTAATACATTTTAATTAAAATAGAATTATAACACTGCCCTTCCTTTTCCTACCTCCAGTCCCTCATAAATATCCTCCCTTTAATGCTTCCTATATTTTCCCACATTCTCAAATTGATAGCATCTTTTTTCTTTGCTTATTATTGTTATGTACATATATGTGTATGTATTTATGTGCACAAATATATAAATAAATATTGTGAGTCCATTTTTGTTATTTATGTGCATTTGACTTCAGGGCTGACCATTCTACATTAGACAACCAATAGTGGAGTTCATGCCAGAGAAAGGTGAATTCTCCCTGTCTCAAAAGTCACAACTTTCCTGTCATTCTTTGTCTAGGGGTGTGACTTCATGAAATTTTACCCTTTCCATATTAACATGTCCATCAATATTGCCATCATTTTGGTCTTATTTTTGCAGCCACTTCTAGGAGAACATGTTTCACAGTGGGCTTAGAGGAGATTACTCTTCAGTGGGACTGATTTCATAATTACACACAAGCACTTGCCTTGCTCTCTCCTTTCTCCTATCACTTGCCAAGCTCGCTCTTTTCTCCTATCAAGTGGCACAGCTTTCGTGTCTTTTCACTTACCCCATGTTTCTCTCTCACTGAAGACCTGGATAAGAGCAGTGATGAGTAACCAGTACACAGTCTGAATGCTATACCATCATGAGATTTCCTGTACCAATTAGTCCACTGCCTTTCATTTCACTCAGATTCTCAAAACACAGGCAGAATACAGCCAGACTATTTACTAAAATAAATTATGAATGGTCTCTAGCACAAGTCCTCCCTGACTCTTCTATTTTGAAGTTTCAAGAACCCAAGACTCACCTATCCATATTTCTCTGAGACTTCTGTTCTGCTAAATTCCCACCCATATGGTCCATTAAGCTCTCCTTTGAAAATTGGACAGCCTCTTATCATCCTACCTCCCTACATTCAGCCTACCCTGTGAAGATGAAACCTCTTCCGAGTACTTCTGCTATTCTGAGAATATTAGGCAAGTGCTTCCCACAAAAGATCTCCTATCCTTTCTGCACATGCAAGAACTCTAAAATTCTGGGCTGTTGATTAAGATAAAATATTTCAGATGTCATTTTCTTTACATTCTGAGCATACATTTAAAAACTTTTGGCATTATTTTTATTGTGATTTCCTATCTTTAGATCTAGGTTAGATCCATGTGTCTGAATTCTCCCTTCTCCATCAAAGAGTTCTTCTCTAGGAGACTTTAGTCTTTCATAACAACTGCCTCTCAACAAATCTGTTTCATGTTTTTTCTCTATGTTTCCAGGAATATCTGATTGGAAAGGTAATCCTAGTTTAATCTCAAACACCGTGTTACTGTATTCATAATGACCCCATGAATGACAAAAATCAAGGGATAATTGTATATTTTAATTGAGTTAACTGAAATGGAGAGAATAAGACTTACGGATACACTGTGAAGAAAATACAGTGCCAGTGCGAGAAAGTTGTCTCAATAAGGAAAACTCTTGTCACATAAACATGAGGACCTGAGTTTAGATCTCTAAAACCCACATAAATGATGGTGTGGTGGTATACACCTGTATTTCCAGTATTCCTAAGAAAATATGGGACGAAGAAACAAGACAATCTCTGGACGCTTTCAGACAAGTTATAATTGTATACATAATGGCAAAAAACATGTCCCAAACAAGGTAGAAGGTGAAAAATGACACCTGAGTCTGCCCACTGGCTTACATACACACACACATGCACACACATTCACACGTGGAAGGAAGGAAGGAAGGAAGGAAGGAAGGAAGGAAGGAAGGAAGGAAGGAAAGAAGGAAGGAAGGAAGGAAGAAGGAAAATTCAGAAAAGGGGGTGAAGTACATGCTCTGAGCAATTAGTACAGAGGTTTATATACTCTTCAATAGAAAAACTGCAACAAAAATCTGTAAATTTTATAGAGAAAGACAATAGTGTCAGCAAACCAACTGAATGTAAAATATTTAATATCTTTACATCTTCACTCTAATAATTTCAGTTAGTAGACAGGTAAAATGCTCCTATCAGCTGTCTCATGTATATGTTGGCTGCAGTAGGGCTTTATCTCACTTTAAAAACTTCACAGAAGACACAAGAAGACATTTAGGATCATACACCTTTTCTTTGACTTCAAATGGGTCACACTTAGTGCCAGAGATGCATTTTGTGATTGAAAATGAACCACAAATAAGGTATTTAAATGAACATATTATAAATATGTCAGACCTTACAATCTCCAGAGAAGGAAGGAAAGAAATACAGATCCATGTTAGCTAAAGTCTCTGAGGCCACAGCTTGTGAAAATTGGTTAGACACTGTTATCAACTTTATGAAACCTGTGATAAGACAATCAAAACACTCCACCTTTCAAAAAAAAAAAAAAAAAGCTTTGGAAACTCAAGTGTCTCCAAGTCTGTGCCCATGGAAACCACTCTACCTGTAGAAATCTTCTCATAGGAAACACAGCTAACATTGTTCCCTGAAGCAAAACTATGGGGTTATTCTACCACCACCACCCTCGAATCACTAGTGTCCCTTGGCATGAACTGCTTCTGCCTGCAGTCACCCCTTACCGAATTGTTAAAGAAAGGAAAAAGTTAAGCTTTTGACTACCCATACAAGTGAAATGATGCCTCTGTCTAGCTAAACAAATAAGAGGTGATTCATTGGCTGATTTGTCCTTCTAAAGTGGTAGAGGGAAAGAATTTATTGCTTGTCTCAGGCATCCTTCAATATGACCTGCAAAGCAAGCAGATTTAATGTAACATTAGTTTGGTGCTCAGGGATTTCTGGCTCAACTCCAAAAGCCGCTTGCATTGTTTGCATTTTATGCATACACACACACACACACACACAGTCTTTGTCATACCAAGGTCATTCAATATTAAGATCATTAAATTCTCTCTAAAATGATGTATCATTATCAAGACTAATTAAATAATAACTAAATGCACTGAACAATGTATATACTTTAGAAGTGCTTATTCACTGTTCTGGCACTGCTTAGCAAGAAATCTTTCAACAATGAAAAACTATTAGCATCTTTACATTAAAGCACTCTTATCTTCTTCAGTCCCACCATCACACACTCATATTCACTGCCACCAACAATAACAAATCCAGACAAATTCAAAACAGACACTTAAATGGTCTAGTGTTTGAATGTTATAGTCATTAGCTCTTGAGCTATAAAATGCTTACCCCTCATTTTCTAGCAGCTTCTCTGAGCCAAAGTCAGTTCCTATCCCATTATTTCACAGATTGCATCATTATGCATGGCTTATAGAGCTTTAGAGAAAAGGTAAAATGTAAACGGCTCCTCCCAAGCACACATTATCAAGGTAAGCAGACAGGCACTGAACAGTGACATCATTATTAATGTAGAAACATCACCAATAAAATATAGGATAAGGGCAGTCCAATATGGCAGCAACAAGCATGCACCATATCTGAGGGGTACAGGATCCAAAATTCCAAAATTGGTGAGTGGAGGGGCAGCTGAAGCCAGAACATCCATAATGAGGCTTCATGGGTGAGAGGGGACAACACATGAGCTGGCACATTTTGGATTAAGGTCACCCGTGGGTACCTCCAGGGACTGAGAGTGGCATATATTCAACCACCCTGCACTTCCCCTTGCCCCAATCATGGGCCTCCTTGCTCAAATGAGGTCCAAGTGGTTGCCCCAAGCATGAGCATAACTTAATCAGCACAGGCTGGATCCCAGAGCTGCAGCTGTGGAGGGGCAGCAGCTCATCCAAGCAGGAGCCTCCTTGCTCTGCGACTGAGACTGCAGAGATAGCTACCCCAAGTACAGGCCTCGCTGCCTAGTGGCCAAAGGGTGGACACCACTGAGCTGATGAATCTCCTGCACTCTCATTTGCCCCTGCATGCCCAAATCTGAGAGTAAAGAACAGGGGAAACCCTGTGCTATCCAATTAGGCTGCTAGCAAGTGAGTGCACCTTTATGTGAGTGCTTGCAGAGTCCCACATCCAGGGTCCTTCTAAGCTAGCAGCCAGACATTGGATCCTTCCCATCCACACCCCTAATGTGAGCAACATGGAGATCCTTGGGACAGCATTCTCAACATCGAAGGCCCTGTTCTTTGGGTCTACCAGTATAATCCAAGCAAACAATTCATGGAGCCTGGACAGATCTAAATACCAGGAGAACGGTACCACAGGCATGTAGGCCACTGAAAGCACCAGCATCTGCACCACCTCCCACGCTTAAGCTCCACCCTTCCAGGCATCCATACTCTCTAACACCCTGTCCTTCAAGGTACACTTACATGCACACTCCCGTGCTTGCACACATGGACCTGCTACCTTCCTCTCTTAGCCATAGCTGAAATGCGAACATCCACTCTCAAACCAGTGGACCTCTCTCATCTTCCTGAAGAATACTCCAGACTCCAAAGAGAGATGTAGCCAGTCTGATGTACAGACTCCACGAACAAACAGCAAAGGTTACAGATACACAGATAGCTAGAGGTCAGCATAAGAGCACAACCAACAAAAATCAAGACACGATGGCTTCACAAGGAAACAAAAAATTCAAGGATATGCTAATCCATTGGAAACATAGGAAAATTATTTTAAAGCTACACTTATCCTGTTATTAGAGGCATGTAAAGAGGAAACAAACCAAAGACAAAAGAGCCGAGAAAGAAATTACGGAAACAACACCCTTCACAAGAGCCACTAATAACATAAAGTACCTTGGAGTGACTTTAACCAAGCA
Organism: Rhombomys opimus; assembly: GCA_010120015.1. Lineage (NCBI taxonomy): Eukaryota > Metazoa > Chordata > Mammalia > Rodentia > Muridae > Rhombomys > Rhombomys opimus. The sequence goes on from REGO01001169.1 coordinate 107,135, forward strand.
AGTGAAAGACCTGTTCAAAAAAAAAAAAAACAAAAAACAAAAAACAAAAAACTTCAAGATCTCCCATGCTCATGGATCAGTAGAATTAACATAGTGAAAATGGCCATCCTGCTAAAAGCAATCTACAGATTCAATGCAATTGAAACACCAATGCATTGCATCAACATTCAATGCATCAAAACACCAACACAATTCTTTACTGATCTGGAAAGAACAATTCTCAACTTCATATGCAAAAACAAAAAACCCAGAATTGCCAAAATGATCCTGTCCAATAACAGATCGTCTGGAGGTATCTCCATCTCTGATCTCAAGCTGTACTGCAGAGCAATAGTATTAAAAACTGCATGGCACTAGCACAAAAACAGAATGGTGGATCAACGGAATCGAATAGAGACCCAGAAATAAACCCACACACCTAGAGATACTTGATATTTGAAAGAATCCAAAACCATACAGTAGAAAAAAGACAGCATCTCCAACAAACGGTACTGATCCAACTGGATGTCTACATGTAGAAAAATGCAAATATATCCATATTTATCATCCTGAACAAAACTGAATTCCAAGTGGATCAAAGACCTCAACATAAAATCAGACACATTAAATCAGTTAGAAGAAAAAGTGGGGAAGAGACTAGAACTCATTGGCACAGGAGACAACTTCCTGAACAGAACACCAACAGCACAGGCTCTAAGAGCAACAATCAATAAATGGGATCTCATGAAACTGAAAAGCTTCCGTAAACAAATGACACTGTCATAAGTACCAAACAACAGCCTACAGACTGGGAAAAGATCTTCACCAACTCTATATCTGACAGAGGTCTAATATCCAGAATCTATAAAGAACTAAAGAAGTTAAAAAGCAACAAAGCAAAGTACTCCAATTAAAAAATGGGGTACAGAGCTAAACAGAGAATTCTTTGTAGAGGAATATAGAATGGCAGCGAAACACTTAAATAAATGCTCAACATCCTTAGTCATCAGGGAAATGCAAATCAAAATGACCCTGAGATTTCCCCTTACACCGATGAGAATAGCTAAGATCAAAAACTCAAGTGACAACACATGCTGGAGAGGATGTGGAGAAAGAGGAACCCTCCTCCATTGCTGGTGGGAATGTAAACTTGTACAACCACTTTAGAAATCAATCTGGCACTTTTTCAGACAATTAGGAATAGGGCTTCCTTAAAATCCAGCTTTACCACTCCTAGGCATATATCCAAAAGGTGCTTGTTGATATAATGTTCTTTTGGAATGTATACAATTTACCCTTGTTCACTCAAATGCTGATTTTTCTACCCCACTATCTGTTTTCAATGAGAGCTTTGCACTGTGATGCTTATTCTAAGCATCACCTGTCCCAAGTTTGTGTAAACATGCCACCATTTGTTCTCTATATTTTCAACTAAAACAGCCAGCCACAATGCTGAGCAATGGAGAGGATAGGGTGGGACATCCTGGTCTGGAGTGGAAGGAAAAGGAAGGAATCAGGAGGAAGAAGCAGAGGAAACTCTGGAGGCGAGGTCTTGAACCACATGAAGAAATGAACCAGACTTAAGATGTGACTAAAAGCAAGTATAATGGGTGAATCTGAATGGTAGGAAACTATGCAGGTTTGGAGGTTTAGGATGGAGGAAATATTGCCCAGCATTGTGCTCTAGGTTAATTAAATAAATCCTAGTTTCTGTGTGGTGATTTCGTTATACAGCTGTTTAGGGATTAACACTGGTTAACTAAAAGATATATCAGTAGTAAATATTAAATATGACAACAGGTGCTCAAGTATACAACAAGGACATTTGCTCAACCATGTTCATAGCAGCTTTATTGGTAATAGCCAGAATCTGGAAACAACTCAAATGTCCCTCAGTTGAGGAATGGATATAGAAATTGTGGTACTTTTACACAATGGAATACTACTCAGCAATTAAAAACAAGGAAATCATGAAATTTGTGGGCAAATGGTAGGAACCATAAAAGATCATCCTGACTGAGGTATCCAAGAAGCAGAAAGACACACATGGTATATATTCACTTATAAGTGGATATTAGACATGTAATATAGGATAATCATACTAAAAATCTGTACACCTAAAGAAGCTAAGCAAGAAGGAGGACTCTGGATAAGATTCTCAATCTTATATTTATGGTGTTGAGCTTAGCCTTTAACAGCTGAGTTGGTGGGACCTAGAAATGATCATCCTGGGTGAGGTATCCCAAAAGCAGAAAGACACATGGTATATACTCACTTATATAGTCCTATAAGATAGGATAAATATACTGAAATCTATCCACCTAAAGAATATAAACAAGAAAGAGGACACAGAATATGATGATCAGTCCTCACTTTGAAAGACAAATGGGATGGGCATTGGATGTAGGAGCAGACAAGTAACAGGACAGGAGCCTACCACAGAGGGCCTCTGAAAGACTCTACCTAGCAGT
>REGO01001169.1:115221-131358 GCA_010120015.1 Rhombomys opimus
CCCCCTGAGGGGGAAGCAGCATTACCAGGCCACAGAAGAAGACAATGCAGCCACTCTTGATGAGACCTAATTGACTAAGATCAGAAGGAAGGAAAGGAAGAGCTCCCCTATCAGTGGACTTGGGGAGGGGCATGCATGCAGAGGGTAGAGTAAGGAAGGGATTGGGATGGAAGGAGGGAGAGAGCCACAGGGGGATACAAAGTGAATAAAGTATAATTAATAAAGAATAAAAAAACATAATAAAAAAAGAAATGTATCTCCACTGGCAACATGGCTTTGATACAGTAAGACTTTTGTCATATCTACTAACCTGTTAAAATTTTTAATTTCCTGTTAGCAACCAAGCTTATGAAAATTCATTATTGCATCAATAAAAAACTAAAACAGCAGGGATATATTACTATTACCATTTTCACACCGAAAGGAAAGTCTTGGAAGGAATAAGTTGCATATCTAAGAACACACCAAAAAGAATTTGATAATAATTATGATTCAAATTACAGCCCACATAGTTTACCATTATGTTATATATTCATACCAAGAAACAAAACCCTAAAGAAACTTTTTTAAGGCAGTTGTTCAAACCCAGGACCTCAAATCTACTAGGCAAGAACACTACCACCGAACCCCATGCCTAATTCAAAGAAATAAAACTTATGTGCTTCATCACATACTGTAATAACAACCATACTAATACATCTGGGCATTTAGCTTTGCTGCTCTCAAGACCATATGATGGCAATCCTTAAAGTGATAAGAATGCTAATTGCCTTGATATGATTATTGCACAGAGTATGCTTGTATTACACTATCATAGTTTACTCTATAAATACATATAATTTGTGTATCATTATAGAATGTTAGAACTGTGGATGTAGGTAAATGGTAAAGGATTTGCTCATTGTGCACAAGGTCTTGCATACAATCCTAATCCTTCATAGACAATAAAATACAGCAGAAATGACTTGTAGAATAAATGTGACAGATATATATAGATAGATAGATATAGATAGATATAGATAGATATAGATATATAGATATATATATCTCACTCAACCTTGCTGGTATCCTGCCCGTTTAAAACACTGATATAGTAAACACATAGCAATAATGAAGATATTGCAGAAAACTCTTAATTTTATGCTTTTAATTATTCATCTTGCCAAAATCTCACTCATAAAGCCACAGTAATTAAGACTGAAATAGGAAAACGAAATAAATCCAACAAGGAGTACAAAATTATACATATACAAATGTGAATACCTTAAAAAAACAGAGCTAGTCATTGAACTTCATAGGGGAAAATGAACATTCAAGAAAGTTATTTGACACTCTCAAATTATTATTATTATGACAGAACCATAAAACATAAGACATGATGCTCAGCCTCACTTATAATCAAAGAAACACAAAATAAAAACAACATGCATTTTACAATGGCCAAAATAATAAGTCAAGTCTGTTAATGAGTATTTTCAAAGATGTAATGCAACAGTAATTTCTACATTCAGTTAACAATTAGTATGAAAACTTTGGAAACATTGAATAAATTCCATTTCTATGATCTGCTAACACTAACTCTGTATACACACCCTACTTACTACATCAACCAATACATGAATAAAATCTACTTACATAAAGGTGAAGGTATCTCACAAATATAATGTTAAGGGAAAAATAATCTCACAGTATTACTTTATTCCTAGAAAGTTAAAACATGCAAAACTAAAAAAAATATTTTTATACAAAGATACTTAATTTTTTTAACCCATATAGCAAGAAAATCAGGAACATAAAATTCGTTGTGGTGATCTAGGTGCAGTGGTGCATGCCTGTAATCCCAGAACTCAGGGAGGCCAAGGCAGGCATATCACTGTGAGTTTGAGGTCAGCCTGGCTTACAAAGCAAGACCAGGACAGCTAAGTCTAACAGGAGAAACTCTGTATAAAAAATCTAAAAGTTATTGTAGTGCCTTCTTCTGGGGGGTGGGCACTGAAAACAGATAAAATGTATTTTACGGATTGATTAAAAGTACTTGATAACATTCTATTTCTTAATGTAGGTGGTAGGTCTGTAAGTGCTCCTGTATTATTTAAGATGCATAATATATTTCACTATAAATATTGTATGTATCATCTTTCAAAGCACATATGTGAGTAGTCATGTTCTAACCATGATTACTGAAATGCACTTGGGACAGCATAAGAGGGGTGGGAATGTTAGGAAGGGAAGACTGGCTCTCCAACTATGTCTTCAGTCAGTGCAGCAGCATTCATCTGTATACAAAGAAACTCTGAAAAGAGTCGCATTTTGAAAAGAATTGTTTTTTTTTTAATTTTTTTAAAGAAGGGTGCAGAATGACTTTCAAGGCTCTTTTTGTATACTTTGCCACTACCTGTATGTATAGCCAACAAAGTTAAAGTTTCAAGTATTAGTCCTAGAATATGAAAACAGAATTTGAGACAGCAGTAATGAAATGATATTGTGGACTCAGATAAAACTAGTATCTACTTACACGAAACTTTCTAGAAGAAGAATAATAACAATGAAGTGGATATAGTTGCCGTTCTCAGTGTCTTTGCTCTTGGTCCCATCTTCCAAACAGTGGTAACCTACAAAATAATTTCTAACATCCAAAAGGGATCTGTCACTGACTCCTCTTTTTTAATCCATACCTCAGCTGTTCACTATTTCTAATAAAACATTATATGTTGCTATAATTTTTCTTCTATAAAACATGTCAGCAGATGTGAGAAATCATCAGCTCCCCGCTATTTCATAGTCTCTCATAATCTATAGCATCAATCATCAATCACATAGTATTATTGTAAAAATACTTTAACTCTGTGCCTCAGCAATTCCATATCTAAATAGATACCAAAGTATTTATATGGCTTTCAATTTATTTTTATTTTCTCTGGACCATTTTCAACCTGTTACAACTTCCCTGCTGACTTTGTCTTTTTATTTAGCAAAAGTCAGCTTTGACCATGCCTTGGTTTCAGAAGAGATGGATAATATGTTTAGTGAGAGCAATTTCCTGCTCTAACCTACCTCTTAATTATTTTTAATAATGTATGTAGTGTGTATGGCATGGTGGTGCCTCATTTATCTTAAAAAGTTTCATTGTAAATAGGAATAAAAACACATTTATTCTGGACTGTATTGAATAAAACCATCACAGAGAGGGTCTGCCTTATTTTACAGTAAACATAGATTCTCAAAATGTGAGTAGACATATTTCTGTAAGTCTAGGATTATATTTCTATAAGCAAATATTACATTTGGGAATGATGGGTTGGCATTTTGTAAAGCAAGTAAAACTAACTGCCTTGCTAATTTAGTGGCACTTGTAACATTGAACTGTCACCCACAGATAAATACAAAAATGCCATTATGAAAAAATTCTGCACTAAAAAACACCCACAAATTACTTAGCTAATTTTAAATATATATTTAATATATTATATGTATTTGTGTGTATATATAACATAGTACCCCTAAACGTGTATATTTTCTATGTTTTATGTATTCCTTCAAAATCAAATTTAAAACTAAACTTCTAAGGCCTTGTAAATGACTTTCTATTCAATATAGTAATTACTGCCATGCAGTCCATCACATTAGGAACACTGTGGTAAGCAACACTGTATGCTATGGAATTTGGCACACAACCTGGCAAATCTCCTGCGATTTTAATATTATTCAAATACATCAACAGAAAGAAGGACAAATGACTTAAGTAATTAAAAGTATTATATTATTGAGGCTGAATATGGTGGTGGACCAATAATAACAATAGTTAGGAGGCAGGAGAAATGTGTGACACAAGCCTAGGCTACAATTCCAAAATTCAAAGTTTTAAATTAAAACAAACATTTCCTGCCTGAAACAAGCATATTCAATACAATTTGAAGTAAATAATAGGAACTCAAAGAAACATCTTCAGTTGCTACTTGGAACTCTGCCCCCTTACTCTCATGATTTCAAAATTAACTCTTATGTTAGGAAGATTTTTGAGAGATAACTTTTAGAAGCCAGATTTACAGTATCTCCAACAAGGAACTAGCCAATCCCTATTTGAAGAGCTCAGCTCACCAAAGAGCATTCACTTAAGAAAAAATGTAAAGGTATTGAAACATATGCTGAACAGATGCTGAGACTCATAGACAAACTCAGGGCAGAGTGCAGGAAATCTTATGAAAGAAGGGGGAGATAGAAAGACCTTGGGAGACAGGAGCTTCACGAGGAGACCAACAGAGAGAAAAAATCTGGACCCAAAGGGCCCTGCAGAGTACTATGCATGTAAAGACCTTAGAACCCCTGCCTAGATGTTGCCCATAGGCTGCTCAGTCTCCAAGTGGGTTCCCTAGCAAGGGGAACAGGGGCTGTCTCTGACAGGAACTGAGTGGCTGGCTCTTTGATCATCTCACCCTAGGGGGTGCAGCCTTGCCAGGCCACAGAGGAAGACAATGCAGCTGGTCCTGATCAGACCTGATAAGCTAGGGTCAGATAGAAGGGGAGGAGAACCTCCTCTATCAGTGGACGAGGGGAGGGGCATGGGAGGAGATGAAGGAGGGTGCTTGGGACTGGCAGGAGATGAGGGAGGGATCTACAGCCAGGATACAAAGTGAATAAATTGTAATAAATAATTTAAAAAGAAAAAATAGCAAAACTTTTCACTATTCAAAAAGCCTATTAGAGGGGTAGAACCAAGATGACTACTAGCACACACCGTTTTTGAACTGTGGAAGAGCTGAACGCTTTTTGGGTGAGTGGAAGGACTTCTGAAGCCAGGGAAACGATGGAGAGGCTTTATAAATAACAGGGAACATCACGTGAGGTGAGAACTTTGGTCTCAGGCCAACCAGGGACTTCTGTGGGGAAGGAGAGAAATGATCCTTTGATCCTCCGGCACTCCCCTTTCTCAGACCTCCCTCCTTCTCCGCACAGCCAACTCACTGAGATTCTCAGCTCAGTGCTCACGGCCTGGGGTCTACAGCAGCTAAGACAGAGCCCCTTAGCCCCTTAGCAGCAGCTGTACCAGTCTTGGAGTCCCAGACCTGCAAAAACCATCCTCCCAGGGTCCCAGGTCTACTGGCCCCCATACTGGCTCCACAGAGTCGCTCAGTCACTGACTGAACAACCCACCCAAATCCTCAGTGACAGATAATATGTTATATACCCACCAAAGCCCAGCAGACCCAACATACAAAACAGGCATATCAGGCGCTGGGCCTCCCAGGCTTGGAGAGCACAGCGGGGGGTCCCCAGGACTTCCCAGAAAGCATCTGGACCAGCATCCCAGTCTCCAGCTGCAGCCAGACTTTCTAACCTGGCGGCCTTTCTAACCTGGTGGTGGCAGCAGCACTAAGCTGGCAGAGCCTGTCAGTCCTCCTGCGGACCAAGCAGGGCCAAACCAGAGAGCAGAAAGCCTGGATACCCCGATCCCTGCTGAGGTGACCTGCCTGAGAGGTCCCAGGTCTACTTGCCACCATACTGGCTCCACAGAGTCACCCAGCCACCGACTGAATGGCCCACCCAAACCCTCAGAGACAGATATTTCGCTATATACCCACCAAAGCCCAGCAAACCCACCATACAAGCTAGACTCACCAGGTGCTGGGCCTCCCAGGCCTGGAGAGCACAGTGGAGGGCACCCAGGACCTCCCAGAAGACATCTGGGCTGGCATCCCAGTCTCCGGCTGCACCTGAAATTTCTAACCTAGCAGCAGCAGCAGCACTGAGCTGGAGGAGCCTATCAGTCCCCCTGCGGACCTAGCAGAGACAAACCAGAGAGCAGAGAGCCCTGATCCCTGCTGATGCTACCTGTATAAGAGTGAGTACACCCTTGAGTGTCTGCAGAACCCCAGATCCAGGGTCCTTCTAAAATAGAAGCCAAGCATCAGACCCCTCTCATCCACATACACACTGTGGGAAACAGAGGGCCTCTTGAGACATTGAAGCCCCTACCCTACAGGCCCAACTGAGGAGGTAAGGCAGTTAATGCCAGAAATTGCTCAGCGACCATCACCAGCACATGCTAGCACACACGAGCCTACATTTGCCCTTCCGCACCCTTTTACTTTCCTCCCACAGGTACACATATTGCGACAACGCACAAGCTGAGGCTACAGGACCTCTGTCAGCTTCCTGAAAAACTCTCCAGACACCAGAAAGACACAGTACCAGTCTGATCTGCAGAATTCAGAAACAAACAGGGAAGTTCTAAGATAAGGCAATGGCCAGGGGTAGGCGAAAGAACACATTCTACATAAATCAGGATATCATGACTTCACCAGCAACCCCCCAAATTGATGGATACTCCAATTCATCAGAAGCAAAGGAAAATTACTTTGAAGCTATGCTTACCCAATTATTCGAGGCTCATAAAGAGGAAACAAACAATTCTTTCAGAGCAATAGCCATGCAAATTTAGACAGTTAAAAATGAAATGAACAAATCTATCAAAGATTAGGCCAGTCATTTGAAGGCAAAGAAAGATGAAGTGGACAAAATTTTTAAAGAAACACAGGCAAATATAGCCAAACAGAGGCACAAGTAGAGAGACAATTAGTGGCATATAAAGAGGAAATGAACAAAAAAAAAATAGAGATCATCGTAGAGAGACAGGAATCCACATTCAAACAGATGAAGGAAATGGTGCAAGGCATGAAAACAGAATTAGAATCAATAAAGAAAACACAAACTGAGAAAACCCTGGAGCTGGAGAACTTAAAGAAAAGATCAGAAACCACAAAGGTAAGCATCACCAACAGAATTCAAGAGATGGAAGAGAGAATCTCTGGAGATGAAGATACACTTACAGAAATTGATACTTCTCTCAAAGAAAAAGTAAAATCAGAAAAATTCCAAACACAAAATATCCAAGAAATCAAGGACACCATGAAAAGATGAAATCTGAGAATAATAGAAGTTGATGAAAAAGAAGACTCCAGGCTCCAAGGTCCAGAAAATATTTTTAAGAAAATCATAGAAGAAAATTTTCCCAACTTAAAGGAGATGTCCAAAAATATACAAGAGGCCTACAGAACACCAAACAGGCTAGACCAAAAATGAAACACATCACATCACATCATAGTCAAAACACTAAATCTACAGAACAAAGAAAAGATATTAAAAGCAGCAAGGGAAAAAGGTCAAGTAATATATGAAGGGTAGACCTATCAGAATAACACCGGACTTCTCATCAGAAACCATGAAAGCCAGAAGGGCCTGGGCAGGTGTCATGCAGACTCTAAAAGACCACAGATGCCAACCCAGACTACTATACCCTACAAAGCTTTCAAACAACATAGATGGAGAAAACAAAACATTCCATGACAAAACTAAATTTATGCAATATTTACACAGCAAACCAGCCCTACAGAGATACTAGAAGAAAAGCTCCAATTCAATGAAAACAACTTCACCCAAGAAAAAATAGCATACAGATAATATCCCAACAAAAATTAAAGAGAAAACAAGCAACGGAACACAGTAAGACAACCGACTCCAATATAAAAGGAACTAACGTTCATTGGTGACTATTATCTATCAACATCAATGGACTCAACTCTCCAATAAAAAGACACAGACTAACAAAATGGGTGCGGAAACAGGATCCAACATTCTGCTGCATCCAAAAAACGCACCTCTGCAACAAAGACAAATACTACCTCAGAGTAAAGGGCTAGAAAATTGTCTTTCAAATAAACGGACACAGAAAACAAGCTGGGGTAGCTATCCTGTTATCTAATAAATTAGACTTTCAACCAAAATTAATCAAAAAACATGAGGGGCACTACATTCTCATCAAAGGAAAAATCCACAAGGAGGACATCACAATTAAGAACATCTATACCCCAAATACAAGAGTGCATCCATTCATAAAGGAAACATTACTAAAACTCAAATCACACATAGATCCTAACACCTTAATAGTGGGAGACTTCAACACCCCACTCTCAATAAGAGACAGATCATCTAGACAGAAGCTTAATAAACAATTAAAGACACTTACAGGGGTCCTAAATCAAATGGACCTAACAGATATTTACAAAACTTTCCATCCAAACTCAAAAGAGTATACTTTCTTTTCAGCACCTCATGGAACCTTCTCCAAAATAGACAATATAGTTTGTCACAAAGCAAGCCTCGACAGATACAAGAAGATTGAAATAGTCCCTGTATTCTATCTGACCACCATGGACTAAAGCTGGACCTCAAAACAATGGAATTAGAAGAAAGCCTACAAAAACATGGAAACTGAACAACTTGCTGCTCAATGACAGCTGGATTAAGGAAGAAATAAAGAAAGAAATTAAAGACTTCCTAGAATTCAATGAAAATGAAGGTACAACATACCTTAATTTATGAGACACAATGAAAGCAGCGCTCAGAGGAAAATTCATAACACTAAATGCCTTCAAGAAGAAATTTGTGACATCTCATATAAGCAACTTAATGGCCCAACTGAACGTCTTAGAAAAAACAAGAAGCAATTGCACCTCAGAGGAGCAGAAGGCTGGAAATAATCAAATACAGGGCTGAGATCAATCAATTAGAAACAAATGGCACTATTCAAAGAATCAATGAAACCAAGAGCTGGTTCTTTGAAAAAATCAACAAGATAGACAAACTTTTAGCCAAATTAACTAAAAGGCAGAGAGAAACTATCCAAATCAGCAAAATCAGAAATGAAAAGGGGGACATAACTACAGACACTGAAGAAATACAAACAAGCATTAAGTCTTACTACAAAAGCCTATATGCCACAAAATTCGAAAATCTAAAAGAAATGGACAATTTTCTAGATACAGTCCATCTACCAAAATTAAGTCAAGATCAGGTAGAAAGACGGAATAGTCCTATGGAAATAGAAGCAGTCATCAACAGTCTCCCTTGAAAAAAAAGCCCTGGGCCAGATGGTTTCAGCACAGAATTCTACCAGACGTTCAAAGAAGTGCTAACTCCAATTCTCTCCAAACTATTCCACAAAATAGAAACAGAAGGAACATTATCAAACTCATTCTATGAAGCCACAGTCACCTTGATACCTAAACCACACAAAGACCCAACAAAAGAGAACTTCAGACTTATCTCTCTTATGAACATTGATATAAAAATAATCAATAAAATCCTTGCAAACCAAATCCAGAACACATCAAAGATATCATCCAGAATGACCAAATAGGCTTCATCCCAGGCATGCAAAGGTGGTTCAACATACAGAAATCCATCAATGTAATCCACCATATAAACAAACTGAAGGAAAAAAAACACATGATCATCTCCTTAGATGCCGAAAAAACAAAGTCCAACACCCAATCGTGTTTTAAAGTCTTGGAGAGATCAGGGATACAGGGCACATACCTAAACATGGAAAAGGCAATATACAGCAAGCCTATAGCCAACATCAAACTCAGTGGAGAGAAACTTAAATCAATCCCACTGAAATTAGGGACAAGGCAAGGCTGCCCACTCTCTCCATATCTCTTCAACATAGTACTTGAAGTCCTAGCGAAAGAGAAGACAACTAAAGGAGATCAAGGGGATACAAATTGGAAGGGAAGAGATCAAAGTGTCACTATTTGCAGATGATATGATAGTATACATGAGCGACCCCAAAAATTCAACCAGAGAACTCCTTCAGCTGAAAAACACCTTCAGCAAAATGCCTAGATACAAAATCAACTCAAAAAATCAGAAGCCCTTCTGTATACCAAAGACAAAAGAGTGAAAAAAAGAAATCAGGGTAACAACACCCTTCACAATAGCCACTAATAACAAAAAATACCTTGGGGTGACTCTAACCAAGCAAGTGAAAGACCTGTTTGAAACAAACTTTAAGTCTCTGAAGAAAGAAATTGAAGAAGATATCAGAAGATGGAAAGATCTCCCGTGCTCATGGATTGGTAGGATTAACATACTAAAAATGGCCATCCTGCCAGAAGCAATCTACAGATTCAATGTAATTCCCATCAAAATACAAACTCAGTTCTTTACAGACCTTGAAAAAAAGATTCTCAGCTTCATATGGAGAAACAAAAAAACCCAGAATCTCCAAAACAATTCTGTACAACAACAGGTCATCTGGAGGTATCTCCATTCCCAATCTCAAGCTGTACTACAGAGAAATAGTAATAAAAACTGCATGTTACTGGCACAAAAACGGAAAGGAAGATCAATGGAACCGAATAGAAGACCAAGAAATGAATCCACACACCTATGAATACTTGATTTTCGACAAAGAAGCCAAAACCATTCAATGGAAAAGAGACAGCATCTTCAAAAAGTGGTGCTGGTCCAACTGGATGTCTACATGCAGAAAAATGAAAATAGATACATATCTATCACCCTGCACAAAACTAAAGTCCAAGTGGATCAAAGACCTCAACATAAAACCAGATACATTAAATCGGTTAGAAAAAAAAGTGGGGAACAGCCCTAGAACTCATTGGCACAGGAGACAACTTCCTGAACAGAACACCAACAACAAAGGCTCTAAGAACAACAATTAAAAAATGGGACCTCATGAAACTGAAAAGCTTCTGTAAAGCAAAAGGCATTGTCGTCAGAACAAAACGAGAGCCTATAGACTGGGAAAGGATCTTCACCAACCCTATATCTGACAGAGGGCTGATATCCAGCATATACAAAGAACTAAAGAAGTTAAAAAGCAATAAATCAAGTACTCCAATTAAAAAATGGGGTACGGAGCTAATCAGAGAATTCTCTGTAGAGGAATACAGAATGGCAGAGCAACACTTAAAAAAAGTGCTCAACATACTTAGCCATCGGGGAGATGCAAATCAAAACGACCCTGAGATTTCACCTTACACCCATCAAAATGGCTAAGATCAGTAACTCTAGTGACAACACATGCTGGAGAGGTTGTGGAGAAAGGGGAACCCTTTTCCTTTGCTGGTGGGAATGTAAACTGGTAGAACCACTTTGGAAGTCAATCTGGTGCTTTCTCAGACAATTAGGAATAGTGCTTCCTCAAGACCCAGCTATACCACTCCTAGGCATATACCCAAAATTTGCCCCAGTACTCAACAAGGATATTTGCTCAACCATTTTTGAAGCAGCTTTATTTCTAATAGCCAGAACCTGGAAACAACCCAGATGTCCCTCAACGGAGGAATGGATACAGAAATTGTGGTGTTTTTACACAATGGAATACTACTCAGCAATGAAAAATGAGGAAATCATGAAATTTGCAGGCAAATGTTGGGATCTAGAAAGGATCATTCTGAGTGAGTTATCCCAGAAAGAGAAAGACACACATGGTATATACTCATTCATATAGTCCTATAAGATATGATAAACATAATGTAATCTATCCACCTAAAGAAGATAAACAAGAAAGAGGACCCAGGGTAAGATGATCAATCCTCACTTAGAAAGACAAATGGGAGGTGCATTGGACATAGGAGAAAACAAGTAACAGGACAGGAGCCTACCGCAGAGGGCCCCTGAGAGACTCTACCTAGCAGTGTATCAAAGCAGATACGAAGACTCATAACCAAACCTTCGGCAGAGTGCAGGGAAACATATGAAAGAAGGGGGAGTTTGTATGATGTGGAAAGGATAGGAGCTCCACAAGGACCAAATATATCTGGGCACAGGGGTCTTTTCTGCGACTGACACTCCACTAAGGACCATGTATGGATACAACCTAGAATCTCTGCGTGGATGAAGCCGTGGTAGCTTAGTAACCAACTGGTTTGCCATAGGAAGGGGAACAGGGACTATTTCTGACATGAACTAAATGGCAGGCTCTTTGACCTCCCCACCTCCCAAGGGAGGAGCAGTCCTGCTAGGCCACAGAGAAGGACTTTGTAGCCAATTCTGAAGATACCTGATAAAACAGGATCAGATGAAAGGGGAGGAGGCCCTCTCCAATCAGTGGACTTGGAAAGGAGTAGGGATGAGATGAGGGAAGGAGGGAGGGTTTGGGAGGGAATGAGGGAACAGATACAGCTGGGATACAGAGTTAATAAAATGTAACTAATAATAAAAAATTAAATTAAATTAAATTAAAAAAATACAAAAAACCTATTAAAGCAAGGTGTAATGGTTCAGGCCTGCAATATCAGCACTCAGCTGAAGCAGGAGGATTTGTATGAGTTTCAGGTCAGCCTACAATAGAGTGAGACCCTGCCAAAAAAATTTCATTAAGGACTGGGAAGGGGTGTTCCTCTGTGGGTTAAGAAGGTGGCTGTAGTTGGATTTCATCAGTATATTCTGTAAGTGTGAACAGAAATATCATACACACTGAACTTCACTAATATCAAGAATCAATATAGATTGATAAAAATAGTATAAAATAACAATTTAATAATAATAATAGTTTCTACCTCACCTACCTGGATCTCATTGTATCATTTGCTTGTCATCCATCACCCTCATTTGGAATGTGTTCCTATTTTTTTTACTTTTTGAATTTTATTTTTTTAAATTATATGTGTGTGTGTTTGTGTTTGTGTGTGTGTGTGTGTGTGAAAACATATAAATAATGATTTCTTGATCACATACTACTCTGACTCTTCCCTCCAGATCCCTCAGAGCCTGACCAATACAGTTCTCTACTAACTTCACATCTTTTTTTTTTAGATAACCCACTAGATACAATTAGTGCTGCCTGTATGTGAATCCGTGTGGATCCATCCACTGGGGCAGACAGAGTGAGTTTCTTTTTTCACAGTTAAAGTGATGTTTTTGTGAAAGCGTAAGTAATCAGACTTATAACCTCAACACCAAAGTTCTTCTACCAGCTCTCCTTATGCCTGGTTCCCTCACTAGAAGGCTCAGAGAGAGGAAATCAAAACTGATGGAATCTTCTTGTACCACTACCTCCTTGGCTGGAGAAATTGGGCTTTTCCAGGGACTAGGGAGGCCCACTGCAGCTCTCAAGCTGTATTTTGAAAGCTGGAACACAGAGCCAGCTGAAGGAATCAACTATGGTGAAGAAGGGTATGATCAGATTGGGTGGCGGGGAGCAATGTGAAACACTGAAAAATAAGCAAAGATGTATCCAGGAGCTTTACTGGATCTTTAAGGTAAAGATTTGGGTGTAAACAATGACATACAAGTCCATATCTCTGAAAATTATGAGTTGCCATTTGAAATCTAGGAGCAGATGATTCCTTGTAGGAAGATTTTATGCTATGCTTGTGCTGTTTCACTTGAACATGAGGTAAAAGAGTGTGGCCAAGCTGAGATAAACCTGTGAAGCACTTTCAGAAATGCATATAGGGTTATTTCTTCATGTGTCACACTGTTCAAGTGTGAAAGAGAGTGTATTCATCTCAAAGAGATTTAGAGGATCATATTTGCTTATGCCACTTAAACAATTAAAATGTTTAATTTGAAAACATTTCTTCTCAACAGTACACCAAGAGCTGAAATCCCTAATCACATTTTTATGCACTCAGACAAGCATCTTATGAACCATAGTACCCCAAAGCAGTATGTTACTGCTTTGTACTGTGTCACATGAGCAATATCATTACTTGTATTCAAATATTTGTTTCTTCCAGTGTTATAGCTTCACCTTAACCTTCTCCAGTGAGTTAGAGAAATTTTTATCTCAGAAGAAACACATGGCAATGTAATCACTACCCTTATTCAAAATGACTTAAAACCAGAGGCTTAAGAATTGCAAACTCCTTCCTCTGTGCCTGCTCACCATCATCATCAATACCAAGATCAAGAGTAGAATTGAAGTCACACAGCATTGTGCCTCCCACATTCTTCACCACACAGCATAATGCCACATCTTCCCCTAGCTGCTAGTTTTCCTGCTTACTTTTATAATCAAGTTTCAAGTCAGACATTGACCTCTACCACTCTCTCCATGGACTTGTCACTGGCTAGATGCCAGCTCTGATAAAATATATTCTTCCAGTACCTGCTTCACTTCAATGGCAGTCCGTTTGTAAGTACAAAAATTTCCCACTATTATTGTCCTACTTGCTTCACTTTATCGAATATCAAAACACTGCACCTTTCAGTATGTAAACATTGAAAGCAGTTTATAGTATATGCATTGTACTTAAAGGGACATCTTCCTTCATAAGTGCACAGTGTGCCTTCCCAACTCTACTTCTTGGATTCTGGACCATATCATCCAGATCTCATCTGATATAGCTCATAGTACCAATGATAAGGTTTTGAAGAGAAAATATGACAAGGAAACAAAGGTTGAGTATCACCAACTTTCTAATTACATTTTTAGCTTATTTAGGAAAGATAATAGACCTCTTACAAAAGTGCCTACAAAATATTCAGTGCCTTTTCTCATAAGACAAGTTGAATCATAATCTTAGGAATGATTTCAAGTACTTTACCATAGTACAGATAACAGTCTCTGTTGAGTACAGCTATGCTTTAACAACTTTCTTCCCTACTGTGCTAAATTGACCCAGAAGTGTTTTTACAGTATTTTTCTAGAAAAAAAATTCATATTCTGATTTTAAACTATTGGATATTATTAAACCTAATTAGCTCTTTCCTGTGACATATTTTGTTTACCTGAATGAATAAGTAAGTTCCATATAGTGCCTTAAAAAAAACAATAAAACCATTGTACACAAATTGGTCTTAGTGCAATTGATAATTTCTTTGTTTATAGGCCTAAATTGCAATTTCTTATTCTAGAAGAGGCTTGATGAGACAAACCATCTATAAAGTACAGTATAGATTCTAAAACATACATATTAAAACCAGTACCAGTGTGTGTGTGTGTGTGTTTCTTGCTACTCTTAACTCTGACCTTGTATATAGGTACTGCCTTTTCACTGACAATGAGTTTTCAGCTCATACTCCAGATTCATTTACTAAGACCTTTTCTTTTTTTCTTTTTTCTATGCAGGAATCCCTGTCTAGGCAATTTATTAGGTTGGAGTGACCTTGTCTTTTCCTTCTCAGTATAAGGGCAAATACAAATTTAATTTGCTTTAAATTTTTCCTGTTGTTAGAAAAAAAAAGTAAAGATAACTTTCCTCCCTCTACTTTCTTCCAACATTTCCTTCAGAAAAAAAAAAAAATTAGAAAATGCTGCCCAGATTGATCTTCATGTGGTTCCCAAGCAAAGGGAGCAGGAACAGTCTCTGACATGGAGCCTGTTGCCTGATCACTTACCCCGGGCACAGCTGTCTCAACAGGAAACAGGGGAAGAAGATGCTCTTAGTCCTAATGCAACTTGATATGTAGTTACACAGTGGGGCTGGAGGATCCCATTATCTAAGCGGTAAGGGAGGGGAAATAGGAGGAAAGTGAGGGACGGTGGTTCTGGGAGGAGAAGAGGGAGAGGAGTATGGTTGGGATGTAAAAGGAATAAATAAATAAATAGATGGATAGATAGATAAATAAATAAATAAAGTTGACCCTTAAAATATGTGTAAATCTCTATTTCAAAATTAAATAAACCTCTCACCAACGCTACATTTCAGATATGTCATTCTTTTTGTTCTGCTAATGGGGATTGAACTCAAAGCCTTACAAATGCTTAGCATTACACTCTTATCACTGAGCTACACCCCAAACTGTGTTCTGGGTTTTTTTTTTCACAATTTATTCATTTTGTTATGCTGGCTGTAGCCTCCTCTCTAATTTCCTACCAGTCCTACCCTCCTCTTCTCTCCCATGCCCCTCCCTTAGTCCACTGATAGGAGACGTTCTCCTCCTCTACTATCTGACCCTACCAGGTCTCATTAGCACTCCCTGAATGGTCTCCCTCTATGGCCTGACAAGGCTGCACGCCATCCAAGGAAGAGGTGATCAAAGAGTGGGCCACATACTCCATGTCAGAGATAGTACCTGCTCCTCTCACTAGGGAACCCACATGGAAACTGAGCTGCCTGTCAGCTATATCTAAGCAGGGATTCTAGGTCTGCTCCATGCAGTGTCCGAGGTTGGAGTATTGGTCTCTGCAGACCCCCCTGGGCCCAGATTTTTTTGGTTCTGTTGTTCTCCTTGTGGAGCTCTTGTGCCCTCCAGGTCTTTCTTTTTTTTTAATTTTATTTTTTTCTTATCAGTTACATTTTATTAACTCTGTATCCCAGCCGTGTCCTGCCCCCTCATTCCCT
This sequence comes from Rhombomys opimus, assembly GCA_010120015.1. NCBI lineage: Eukaryota > Metazoa > Chordata > Mammalia > Rodentia > Muridae > Rhombomys > Rhombomys opimus. The sequence goes on from REGO01001169.1 coordinate 131,319, forward strand.
CCCAGTCCCCCCTCCCTCCCTCATCTCCACCGTGCCCCTT
>REGO01001169.1:137432-154142 GCA_010120015.1 Rhombomys opimus
TGGGAATGTAAACTTGTACAACCACTCTGGAAAGCAATCTGGTGCTTCCTTAGACAACTAGGAATAGCGCTTCCTCAAGATCCAGCTATACCACTCCTAGGCATATACCCAAAAGAGTCTCAAGTACACAATAAGGACATTTGCTCAACCATGTTTGTAGCAGCCTTATTTATAATATCCAGAAGCTAGAAACAGCCCAGATGCCCCTCAGTGGAAGAAGGGATACAGAAATTGTGGTACACCTACACAATGGAATATTACTCAGCAATAAAAAACAAGGAAATCATGAAATTTGCAGGTAAATGGTGGGATCTGGAAAAGATCATCCTGAATGAGCTGTCCCAGAAGCAGAAAGATGCACATGGTATATACTCACTCATATAGACATATAATATAGGATAAACCTAGTACAATCTGTACACCTAAATAAACTAATCAAGAGGGAGGACTCTTGCTAAAATGCTCAATCCTTATCGAGAAAGGCAAAGACGATGGACATCAAAAGAAGGCAAAAAGAGGGAACAAGCCAGGAGTTTGACAAAGAGGACTTCTGAAAGGCTCTGCCCTGCAGTCTATCAATGCAGATGCTGAGACTTATTGGCAACCTTTGGGCAGAGTGCAGGGAATCTTAGGAAAGAAGTGAGAAACAGTAAGATCTGGAGACGACAGGAACTCCACAAGGAGATCAACAGAACCAAAGAACCTGAACACAGGGGGCTTTCCTGAGACTGCTATTCCAACCAAGGTCTATGTATGAAGATAGCCTAAGACCCCTGCACAGATGTAGTCCATGGAAGTTCAGTATCCAAGTGGGTTCCATTGTAATAGGAACAGGGACTGTCTCTGACATGAACTGATTGGCCTGCTCTTTAATTACCTCCCCCTGAGGGGGAAGCAACATTACCAGGCCACAGAAGAAGACAATGCAGCCACTCCTGATGAGACCTAATTGACTAGGATAAGAAGGAAGGAAAAGAAGTCCTCCCCTATCAGTGGACTTGGGAAAGGGCATGCATGCACCGGGTGGAGGAAGGGAGGGATTGGGACAGGAGGAGGGAGGGAACCACGGGGGGCATCCAAAGTGAATAAAGTGTAATTAATTAAAAAAATTATTTTAAACAAACAAACAAAAAAAAAGAATAGTACTTCCTCAAGATCCAGCTATACCACTCCTAGGCATATACTCAACAAAACTCTTAATCACTATAGATTGAAAAACAAGAAATTCTATTATAAAGTCAAATTTAAACAATATCTATCTACAAATCCAGCCCTACAGCAGGTTCTAGAAGGAAAACTCCAACCTAAAGAGGTTAACTACATACATGAAAACACAGAAAATAAATATCTCACACCAGCAAAAATTTTAAAAAGGGTAGCACATACACACTTACACATACCCCTCCACCAACAACTACAAAAAAACAAAAGTCAACAATCATTGTTCATTGATATCTCTCACGATCAGTGGCCTCAATTCGCCAATGCAAAGGCACAAACTAACAGAATAGATGTAAAAACAGGATCCACCCTCCTGCTGCATCCAAGAAACTCACTTCAACACCAAGGATGGAAGTTACCTCAGGGTAAAAGCTTATAAAAATATATTTCAAGAAAATGAACTTAACAGGAAAGCTCAGTAGCCATTTCAGTATCTAACAAAATAAACTTCAAACCAAAATTAATCAAAAGAGAGGAAACTCTGATGCCTGAGTAATACTTAAAGAAATATTCAACACCTTTAGCCATCAGGGAAATGCAAATCAAAACTACTTTGAGAGTCCATCTTACACCCTTCAGAATGACTAAGATCAATAACACAAATGATAGCTCATGCTGACAATGATTTGGAATAAGGGAAGCACTCATTCATTGTGGTGGAAGTGTAAACTTGTACAGCCACTGTGGAAACCAATATGTGGTTCATCAGAAAATTTGGAATTATTCTGCATCAAGACCCAGGTATATCACACTTGAGCATATAACCAAAGCATGTTCCGTCCTTCCACAAGGACACTTGCTCAACTATGTTCATTGTGGCTTTATATATCCCTCAACTGAAGAATGGATAAAGAAAATGTAGTATATTTACACAATGGAATACTACTCAACTATTCAAAAATGACATCATGAAATTTGCAGGCAAATGAATGGACCTAGAAAAAAGTCATTCCTAATGAGGTAACCAAATCCAGAATGATAAATAGGTATTATTCACTTATAAGGGGATATTATCCATTAAGTAGATGATAACTAAGCTACAATCTATAGGCCCAGAGAGGCTAAGTAAAGAAGAGGTGTCTTGGAGTCCATAGAGACCTCTTCAGGAGGAGGAAATAAAATAGATTTTATGGGTAGATTGGGATTGGGTGGGTACGGGAGCAGGGGTTCCATTCATTAGGAAATGGAGTAGAGGGAAAGAGTGCAGGGAGAAATGGCTGGGATCTGAAGGGGGAGGGGAAGGGACTTGGGAGATGATATTCCATGCAGTGGAAACTTCTTGGAATCTATGAAGGCCATCAATTCTTCTACTGATGGGGATATATGATATCTCAACTAGTCATTTCTTGTAGCCAGGCAAGGCTTCCAGTGGTGGAACTAGGTTACATTCAATTGAGTCTTTGGCCATGGATGTCCCATGAAAATCTCCCAAACCTAGGCTGTTTGAGACAAAATGTTGTTCTTTGAAAACTGACATTTTGGCTCTCTTGCTGAAGACAGCACCCACACAACTCACTGAACAAAGAGAAGTCAAAATGGTGTGCATGTGGAGCCCTCACCCCTACATTCTAGTCTTCTTGGTGTGAAAAGTACTCTGCAGGCTATCTAAAGAGAAACATAGACACCAACCCCCCTTTACACTCTCTCTCTCTCTCTCTCTCTCTCTCTCTCTCTCTCTCTCTCTCTCTCTCTTTGTCTGTCTCACACACACACCACAAAACCTTTGATTTACTACAGTCTGTCTTGACTGCAAAATATGGGAGGACAGTGGTGGCATAAAATTTGTGGGAGTAGCTAGGCAATGCTTGATTTGACTTAAGGCCCACTCCACAAGAAGGAACACATACCCAACACTTCCTGGGTAAGAACCATAGTCTAGATATTCCAAAGACCTAGGGTAAAACCAAACACTACCGTTCTAAAAGGAAAAAAAAATCAACAAAATGATTCCTAATGTTATTCTGCCATACTCACGGATCAGTGCCTTATCCAGTTATCGTAAAAGCAGATGGAAATAGATGCACAGACTCACAGCCAGACATTATGTATAGAGAAGGTCTAAGTTGAAGGTGTCCATTAAATCACTCCCCTCAGATCTCAGGAAATGCGAGAGAAGACAGAAAGAGTCTAAGAACCAAGGGATACCAGAAGAGAAGAAACTTTGAATCAACCAAGGAAGGCACATAGGAGCTCACAGAGACTGAAGCAGCACATATAGGGCCTCTATGGGTCTGTACCAAATCCTCTGCATATATATTATAGCTATTAGCTTAGTATTTTATGGGACTCCTGACTATAAGAACAAGTGAGTCTCTGACTCTTTTGCCTGTTCTTAGGACTTTTTTCATCCTGTTGGGTTGCGTTGTCCAACTTCAATACGGTGCTTTTTACTTCATCTTATTATACTTTATTTTGTCATGTTTGATTGTTATCTCTTAGAAGCCTGCTCTTTTCTAATGAGCAACAGAAATAGAGTTGATCCAGAGATGAGGAGAGGAGGGAAGGAACTAGAAAGATTTGGGGGGAGGGTATCTGTAATCAGGATATATTGCATAAAAATGTCTTTTCAAAAAAAAATTTAATTATGATAATCCCCACTTTTAGGATATAAGGCTTATTAATGTGGACAGAGGGAATTGTTTTATTGTCATTGTCATCCAGGAATTAACACAAATGTCTGCAGATTAAGCTGCTGTTCTACAGTTGGGCACCATGATCCCAGGTTATTTGGCAAGCTGCTATAGGAAGACCATTTGAGACCAGCTATTTTTACAATATAGCAAAACTCCATCTTAAAACAAAACACCAAGCTGTCACATTCCAGGTAACATAGACAACTCAAACCCTTAAAAAAATCTCCTTGGCTTATATTCAGCAGTCTACTGTGTTGAAATGGCCGGCTTGCCTCTTGCTCTGTTTATTCCAGCTTTGCTAAAACTTAGATTGACTCTTAAAACAAACAATATTGTATCTTCTGTTTGTATCTTCTTGAATTTCTTTTTGGCAGGCCTGTGTATTTGAGTCTGAAATGCTCACAATGTCTTCTTTAACTGAATCTTCTCATCATATTCAGTACTTTATAAGGCCTCGCTTTTCCTCTAGAAACCCTGAGACAAAGTCAAAAGGTCCTGGAGGGACTTATTGAAGAAATTTTTCAGCTTTATCAAACTGGGCAGTTAAGCCAGGCATGGTGGTGTGTACTTCTATTCTCAGCTACATGAGAAACTGAGAATGACTTAAGGATGAGACTTCAAATACATCCTCGGTAATAGTAACACCAAAAATGTACAGTTTTCCATACATAAAAGTATTCTAGAAGGAAGGTGACGTATTTTAACCATGTCAGATGGACCTCTTTCCAAGTACTGTTGTCTATGGCTATCAGATTGAAAAAAAATTCCACAGGGATTCATGTTTGCCATGTGTGTCCAGTTGCTTAGAACTAAACCATGCTTTCTACAGATAACTTGAGGCTACAGTGTCTTGAGTGACTGGTATTGGTATTGAACTCAAGTGAAAGGAGATATAGTGATTAGCATTGGTAGTCTTCCTCTCCAAATGGGCATGGGGTGTGTTTTCAGTTATAGTAAAACTCACATTTTTTTTCTAGAAAGTGAACATTATTTGTTAAAATTCTCTTTCTATTGCCCTAGTAGCTTCTATCATCACATTTCCAATCTACCTAAATTGTTCTTCTAGTCCATACATAGTCTGGATATAACTGTAGAACTCAGTTTAAGGGAAGAATAAAGTGAAACTATATTCATTATTATTTTAATATTATTGAAGTAAAAATAGCAAATATACATCTAGACTCTCAAGCTCTCAATTAAACACAGGAATATTTTGCTAAAGTTTCTTTGATGGGATAGTATAGAAAAGTATCTAATTAACCAAATATAATCTGGTCATTTACAGATAAAGACTGTAGAATATGACTTTGATGTCATTTCCTTAGTTTGGGGATACACGTTTTCTCCAGACTTTGTAAGAATATATAAACAAAGATGGATATGTATGTATGTATATATATATATATATATATATGTATATATATATATGGAATAAGAGTTATCTAAATAGCTAACTATACTAATGTAACTAGTGGTGGTTTGGAGCAAGGTGAAAGACATCTCACAGGCTAGATTTGTTATCCAAACTTAATACCTAGAACCTAAAAACTACAAATTCAATCTGTGCCCTTCTGTAAGTGTTCACAACTATCTTTGCAATTATTTGGTGTGATAGAATAATTACTGAATGATAATTTAGCTTATAAGTATACTGTTCCTTTTTATGACCAATGAGAACTCTAGGGAAATTTATTGGACCTTATGAGAAAAACTCAGCTAAAAACTTAGATTATCGGGCTCCAGATTTATGCTACACATTAAACTTTGATATGGTATAATTTCCTTAAAAGCTGCAAAATAATTCTCAAATAATCATTTGAAAGCAGATGCAATAAACATATAACACAGCTCATAAAATTAATAAATGGTTAGAAAAATTTAGGTATTGCTAATGAAGAATCTCCCTTAATCATTCATTATTATTATTATGTTACAATTATAGATTATTCTTCCAAGGTGAATGTTGTACTAATTTTTAATTTATTCTCTTGTAATTCTTATATTTGCTTTGTTTTATGTGTCACTATGGACTTATTGGTTAGTTTCACTGCGGCAAACTGCCTAGAGGAAAGTGGAAATGGCAGTGTGGAAAACTATGAAACTAATTTCACTAGGAAATAAGGAAAATTGTGAGAGTAAACAAAAATATAAATGTTTTTTTTTCTTAATGTATAAGATTAAAGAACTTTTCCCCTTTACTTTCCTTTAGCAATTCCTTTAGAAAATTTGAGATTATGACTAAGATTATAATTAGACCTCTTGCTAGTTTTGTACCATAGGCACCATCATTCTTGGCAGCCAGTCATATCTTTTAGAAATAAAAGACATGGATCTGAAGAGATGATGACTCAGTGGATAAAGTACTTGATGTACAAGTGTATGGAGTAGAGTTTGGGTCCCCAAACCCATGTAACCAGGTGTGTGTAGCAGCTTGCCTCTAATTCTAGCTTCAGAAACAGAACTGGGAGTTTCCAGAGCAACATTGGTAACTAGCAAAGCCTGTGTGGGGACTTCTTGATTCATCTGACTCAATACATGAGCTGAAAAGTGATTAAAGAAGATGCCAGATGTCAACCTCTAGCTTTCCCACATATGTGTACACTTCTGCCATGCATACACACACACATGAGGTCCTACTTACATGTATATCCACACATATGCAAGCACACAAACAAGTAAAATTATGGAATATTGTTGTCTCTTTCTTTTTACCCTCTTTCCTCTTGGAAATTTGGCTCCAAGATATAAATCTTTGCTTATCAGAAAGATATAAGAAACCTTAGTTTCCTTTTGATAAGTATGTATAGTTAACACACATCATACTCTAAAAGAATAAGAGTTCATATTGTCTTTTTAGGGGATTGCCTCTGATGTGAAACATAGTCTGGATTAATGCTCAGTAGTTAATAAAACTGCTTCATTACTTTCCCCATTTTTTGAAAGACTCTTTACTAGATTAGAGGGAGATTTTAATTTTAGCTGTGTCTTCCCATCAACAGGCACCTTCCTTGGATACTATCCTTCTCCAGACCACCAGCTCAGGGGGTAAGGCACTACAATACAGTGATGTGTTCACCTATGTTAGACTGCTCAAGGTATACCATTTTTAGCTTTCTGAACCAAATTATTTCTTAATTTAAATAAGGAAGATAAGTTCTTGGTTCCAACTTTAAAATACACGGAAGCCTTCAGTATGCTAAAATCACATAGACAATGTTCTAAGATTTTTTTCTCACTTAAGCTCTCCCCAGTTGAATTGCATGCATAGGATGAGTCAGATCTATGAGTTCTCAAATCTGTAAGATGCCATTTATACTTATAATTGCAATTATAAAACAAAATTTGCCTAAAATGGTGAAATGTAACTTTACAAAAATGTGTTATTTCTTTAAAAATGAAAGTGGTATTGTTTTAGAAAGGCCTAATGACAACTGATGGTCCTTAGAGAATAAACAGTTTGCCATCCAGTAGGGAGAAGCAAAAATCACAAGTACCATTCTCTAGAAATAACTTTACATCGGCATTACTTCAGTCTTAAATCAGCTTTTTGGGGATATAACTCTCAAAGTAAAATCCACAAACTCAAGTGTAAAGTTAATTTTGGAAAATGTGCGTATTAATATACACCACAGTAAACATATAAAAACATTTCTATGCAACAGCAAATGCCTTGTATCGACTTTATAGCCAGTCTCCACCACATCACAAAGGACTTCAGACAGCCTCCAATCAGTCTGGTGTGGATCATCTTGACTGTTTCATTTAAAGGAAATCATATAGTATATGTATTTGAGTATTTGGTTCCTTTTGCTTGGTGTATTTTAAATTTTACTAATATTGCTCATATTTATACTGAATTTCTTTCATTTTGGTAGGGTATTACATTATATTAATACAATAGTATTTTGTTCATTTTAGTGATTCTAGTTTGAAACTGTAATCAATAAAACTGCTATGAACATTCATTTGGAAATTATTTTGTGATGTTATGCTTCCTTTTGTTTGTAGTATACACGAAGTTGTATTTGCATGTACTAGATGACATAATAGGGCAGTTGAACTTTATTAAAATAACTGCCAACCTATTTTCAAAACTAGAAGTATCATTTTACATACCCACCAGAAATGTGCAAGATATGATTCAACTCCCACAAACCTAATATTTTCAGTCTTTTAAACTTTAGCCATTCTAATTGTATGTGAAGGCATTCCACTGTGCCCTTTCTTTTCATCTTCCTGTAACCGCATGATATTAAGCACTTTAACATATTTACTATATATTTCTATCTTCATTTGTAAGGTAGATGTTTAATACACATTGTGTCACTTTTCTTATTAAAATATGAGTTTTTCTTGCTACGGATAAAACTGTATGTTGTTGAGACTGCAAATATTTCTTCATTTATACAGCTTTTCTTCCAGTTTTCAAAAGAGAGAAGTATACTTTTAAGTAAATAATTTGTGTGTATGTACATGACTGCATGTTTGTAAGTACATATGAGTATAAATGTTATGTGTACATGTATTTGGAAACCAAAAGACAAGACAAGCTTGGACACACCATTGTTTCTCATGGACCATTCATCTTTTCCTGAGATTGTATCTCTTACTGACTTGGAGCTTACCAAAGAGTATAGGCTGGCAATCCAGGAAGCCCCAGAAATTTACCTGTCTCCACTTCCCCAGTGCTGGGATTGCAGAAGCACACCACCATACATGGTTTCTTGCTTGATTGCTTTCTTCCTTCTCCCATCCTTCCTGTCTTTCAGAATATGTCTTCTTCGATCATTCTCCACCTTATCATTTAAAATTATTTTCTTTCTTTCTTTCTTTATTTATTTAATTATTTATTCATTTCATTTCGTGTCTGGACCACAGTGCACCTGTGGAGGTAAGAAGCAGGTGTTCTCTTCTTCTATCATGTGGGTCCCTCAAGTCTTCAAGGTTGGAAGCAATGATCTTTACTTGCTAAGGCTTAGCAGGTAAACCATCTCCTACCCTACTCACCTGTTTTGTTTGTTTTGTTTTTATGTATGTCCTCATGCTTGCAAGACAAGCACTTTACTGAGAGGTTTATCTCCTTGCTCCCTCCTTTTTTATGTTTAGTGAAAAGTAGCACAGAATTTCTTTTGTGGATTCCCTTAAAAGTTTCATGTTTTGTTTACACCTATAAACATTTTAAGTAAGTTTAGTGTGTGATGGACAATAATGAACATTATTCATTTTTCTTTACGTGGTTATCCATTTATTCTGTTACAAATTGCATTAAAAACTGTCTCAGGAGCTAGAGAGACGGCTCAATGATTAAGAGCACTGTTTGCTCATCCAAAGGATCTGGGTTCAATCCTCAGCATCCATATGGAAGCTCACAACTGTTTGTAACTATAATTCTAAGGAATCACATAAATGCACATAAAATAAAACTAAATAAATTATTAAAAACTGTCTCTGCCAATGAACTGTTACAGCAAAAAACACTGTTTAATATATATGCATGCATCTATTTCTCTGCTATTTTGTCCCATTATAAATAAAATAAATCAATACTCAAACCCTAAAAAAATAAAATATATTTTTTATTAATTACAGTTTTTTTTCACTTTGTATCCCTCCCTTCCTCCTTCCCTCCCAATCCCACTCTTTCTCCTTCTTCTTTACCTATGTCCCTCCCCCAGTCCACTGATAGGGGAGTTTTCCTCCCCTTCCTTCTGATCCTAGTCTATCAGGTCTCATCAGGACTGGCTGCATTGTCTTCCTCTGTGGCCTGGTAAGGCTATTCCCCCCTCAGGGGGAGGTAATCAAAAAGCAGGCCAATCAGTTCATGTCAGAGACAGTCCCTGTTCCCATTACTATGGAACCCACCTGGACACTGAACTGCCATGGGCTGCATCTGTACAGGGGTTATAGGCTATCTCCATGAATGGTCCTTGGTTGGAATATCAGTCTCAGAAAAACCCCTGTGCCCAGATTTTTTGGTTCAGTTGCTCTCCTTGTGGAGCTCCTGTCCTCTCCGTGCCTTACTATTTCCCACTTCTTTCATAAGATTCCCTGCATGCTGCCCAAAGTTGGCCATAAGTAATTAATAAAAAATAAATACATTTTAATAAAAAATTCACCATTAAAAAAAAGAAAGCTGAGGTGATAAAGATCACAGAGGTGTTTTCCTTATCTCAGAGATCACAGATTGTTTGTAATGAAAAATTAGTTCATATACTGTCTCCAGTTTTCTAGTAATTGATTTCTGGAAAGGAAGAACATATCAATCATTCTGTCACATCAGAAGTACCTACCGAATAACTTAGTGTTAGACAATATGCTTAGCATGCACAAAGTTCTAGGTTTAGTCATCAGAACCAGAAAAGAAAAAAGAAAAAGGAAGATAAAGGAATGAAGAAAGGAAAGGGGAAAGAAACTATAGTTATTACGGGTTATTTGGCCTGGCGTATTTGCTCTTTGTTCATGAATCACTGAGTTTGACTTTAAACACTGCAGAAAAAGTATCCCTTTCTTAGCGTGAAGTGATCCATTGTTAAATGCAAACCTAAAATTACACAACACTGATAGTTTGGATCTGGAGTGTCCTTCAAAAGCTCATGTGCTGAAGGCTAAATCTTAAGCACTCTTGGAAGGAGGCAGGAATATTAGGAAGTAAGGTTATTTGGCATGTGCATTTGAAAAGGATATCAGGAGCTTCCCCATCCTTGTATCTCTTTTCTGGCCACCATGAAGTGAGTATATTTGCCCTATCACACACTCACGGCACAGTGTTGTACCTTGACACAGGCCCATTACCATGGAGCCAGCTGACCATGTGCTCAAGGCTTTGGAACTGTACGCAACAATAAATCTGTCCTCCTTTAAATCATTTTCTTCCTATATTTGTGACAACAATGGAAAGCTGACTACCCATACCACCATTCATCTAAGGACATGATCTAACATGAAGAGATACAAACAAGAGAAACATAAATGAAAAGTAATGCAGAAAACAGAAACATGTTAATCTATAAATATCTTTAGAGAGTTTTGAGAAGCTATTCTACATACTAAATTTAAAAAACGCTGCTAAGAAAATGAAAATTAAAGAGAATGAGAAAGTCTTAGAAATTAGATATGTACATCCATGTAAATGTGTACTTACACATATTGGAAGAAAAGATTAAAAAATTCCTAGAAATTAAAGCAAAAAAATAAAGAAATAAACAGCAACATAGAAATAGTAAAATATAAGATTAGGACAAGGCATTCAACAGCTTTAAGAGGATGGAGGAAATAAAGGAAAGGAAATTAAATAATTCAAAGAAGAATGCTGGTAATTAAGGGTCATGTCATCTCAGTTTTAAAGGCTTAGAGCAGTGATTAATGCAACATACAGAATGGCACATTACCATGAAACCTCGGAACATCTCAAATGAATAGAAAGGATTTTAAATTTTCAAAGGGAAAGAACATAAAACATACATTGGATTGTGAAAGCAAATAACAGAGGTTTTTACTAGAAGATGAGAGAGGAGGAATACTTTCAATATTCTGAGGCAAATCACTTTCGGACCCAGAACTCCATACTACATGTCAAATATGACAGCAGGCTAAAGATACTTCCAGACATGCTGAGTCTCAAAGACTAATCAGGCCCTTTAGAAAAAAGGAGGCAGGTCCCTAGTAGTGGGAACAGGGATTGTCTCTGACATGAACTCAGTGGCTGCCTTCTTTGATCACCTCCACCTGAGGGTGGAACAGCATTACCAGGCCAAAGAGGAAGACAATGCAGCCAGTCCTGATGAGACCTGATAGGCTAGGGTCAGATGGAAGGGGAGGAGGATCTCCCCTATCAGTGGACTAGGGAAGGGGCAAGGGAGGAGAAGAGAGGAGGGAAGGTGGGATTATGAGGGGAAGAAGGAGGGGTTTATGGGGGGATACAAAGTGAATAAAGTGTAATTAATAAAATAAAATAAATAAAAATAAATATTCTCAGCTAACTTAAAAAAAAAAGAAAGAAAGGAGGCAAGCCAACAGACATGACACCATAGCACCCCCCCCAAAAAAAAACCAACAAAACTGAGACACCAATTATGACAGTGGTAAAGGGAAACAGCAAAAGGGTGGCTACTCAGTAGACTTCACAAGCAGTTCAGATTGAGCCAGGTGAACAGGAATTTCCTGAGCAACTAACTCATCAATAACTCTGTCTCTTCATATACAAAGGGAATACTGCTCTACTAGATTATAATAGGTAAACAGAACACAAAAGCAAACACAAGACCATCATTCATTCCAAATAAAAACAGCACTTGTAAAAAAAAAAATAGAGTCATATACGACATAGTTCACAGTATTTGCATTTTCATGTCATGAAATACTATTGATTTAGCCATATACTGAAAGAATAGTAGGAACGAATTTGTATATATGGAAAGGAATAGTTTGATTTTTTTTAAAAAAATGGACCAAATATATATGGGCCCAGGGGTCTTTTCTGAGACTGTTTTTTCAACCAAGGACCATAAATGGATATAACCTAGAACCCCTGCCCAGATATAGCCCATGGCAGCTCAGTATCCAAGTGAGTACCCTAGTAAGGGAAACAGGGACTATTTCTGACATGAACTCAATGGCTGGCTCTTTGACACCCTGCCCCCGAGGGATGTGCAACCTTGCTAGGCCACAGAAGAGGACATTGTAGCCAGCCCTGAAGAGACCTGGTAAGCTAGGGTCAGATGGAAGGGGAGGAGGACCTCCCCTATCAGTGGACTTGGAAAGGGGCATGGGAAGATTATGAGGGAGGGGCTACAGCTGGGATCCAAAGTAAATAAACTGTAATTAATATAAAAAATAATAAATAAAAAGAGTAAAAAATAAAAGTGCTTATTGAGTATTTTGTGGAACTTAAAAAATATGCTTTTAATTGAAATAGAATTACATTATTTGCATCTTTTTGTACTCCCTTTAATTTCTCATAGATACTCTTTTGAACCCCGCCCATGATCTACCCTCTCAAGTTGATAGCTTCTTGTTCATTATTATTGTTGCATATATGTATGTTTATGCCCAAATATGTATATAACATATACATATATACTTTTTTGTAATTTAACCAAATAAGGATTTAAAAAAAATATTAGTAAATTATTTCTCCCTTCTCTTTTCTACCTCCAAATCTTTACATATACCCTTCCTTGTTCTCATTTAAATTTGTGGCTTCTTTTGTTTATTGATTTTTGTTACATGCATATGTGCATTTTTAAAGACCAAGTAATTTTTAACTGATAGTCAACTATTGTGTATATCTATGGATGAATGTTTCATTTTATTTTGAAATATTTCTTTGGGTTTTGCATACTATTGATTCTCTATCAACTTCAGAACTACTGAATATTTTGACATTAGCTCTATGAGCACTGCTATCTGAAGATGTGGCTTTTCATTTGTTCCAATGGTCCAGACCTTCACAGATGGTGTTACTCATCTGATTATTGAGAATGAAAAGGCCCCTTTGTTTGCAATTTAGAGTCAAGTTTCTATGGGGTCTTGCTGGATAATTTTAGCTATCCTCTAGTTTTATCCTGTTTTTAGAACCTTTTCTTTTTTAATAATTTTTTTCTTATCAGTTACATTTTATTAACTCTGTATCCCAGCTGTATCCCGCTCCCTCATTCCCTCCCACTCCCACCTTCCCTCCCTTATCTTCAGGAGAAATCTAATCTCAAAGTGATAGATTTTTGCCACAATTTATCTATGAAGATGCACATACACACATACATAGTCAGAAGGTTTTAGTCTCTTTTGTTCTTAGGAAAGGGACATTTGGAATTTTTTTTAATGATTTTAATTTGAACTCATGTCTAACTCAGGACTCAGTGAAATTGAAGATGCAGCTTTTGAAAGATTTGGCCATGTGGAGGGTTGAGAGTGAACTTGCCTCATCCCATCTCATAAACATATACTTTCAACACACACACACACACACACACACACACACACACACACTCATATACAGAGTTGGTTAGTGGCCTAAACTCTCAAATGCTCTACTTCCATAATTTAGGTAATGTGTTCTGTCTATTGCACTGGTAAATTCCTTTTAGAAACTCTAAGTGGATTTGTGCCTGCCTCAACCAATTATGTCAGTCTAGTTAAAAGGGTATAGTTATGTGAACTTCTCCTAGAGAGATTTAAGCAAACATCTTACCCTGGATGGGCCATCCATGACCCATGGTACCAGGACACAAAAGTCTGCCTTGGTGAACCAAAGAGTTAATCTGGCTTATTTAGACAGTATGGGTAAGGGGTTTCTTGTAGAGAGTATGAGAGACCACAAAGCAGCTGCACAAACAAAGCCTTACTTGAGCATGGATGATGATTTCCATGACAATAATTGTGTAGCCAAGCAGCCCCACATGAGTTAACCTCCCCTCTATATATTCTTGCATCTCTAGACAATGAACCCATGTGTAATTTGGACTAGGCAGAATTCTATTCAGCTGGCGGGGGGGGGGTTGCTGCCAGGGAATAAGTAACTTAGATATCAAGTATGGTTCTGCTTACCCTCCCATCCTTTTTTTTTTTTCTGACCAAATGTCAACAGGCCAGATCTCAAAGGTCTCTTGCAAATAGTTATAGCTGTTCTAATGGGGACGGTGTTCTATAACAGTTGTACTAATCTTTAACTCTAACACTTAGCAGACTAATTCAATGACTGAATTTAAGTCCTGAGCTACACCATATTAAAATATGACAACACCACACACTTATACATATGACTTCTAGAGTGTCACAGACTATATCTACTTTCCTTTCAAACTCTTGAAAAGCATAATTTCCTCTCCACAAGTGCTCTCCAACTCTTTTTAACTACAGAAAAATTACTCTTACTTTGGCTCTCCCTCCCAGAATGTAAGCAGTTGATGGATTCATTTTAACCAAATGCCATTATAACAAAAATATTCTTACTCATCTTTTCATGAGGTGGTCCTTCCACTGTAGTTATTTTCAGACTAATGGAACTAAACATCTTCAATGGTGCATCTAAAATTCATATGCCTAAGTTTTATACCTCCTCCCACTCAAGAGACTCTGAATCAGTCTCTCTATGGTGGAATCTAAAAATCTCCATTTTCTATAACACTAAAGTGACTCTAATCTTGGGGATAAAATAAACATTACTTTGAAATGCTGTGCCTTTTAGCTTGTCAATACAGCCCACGTGTATCCACTTAAATAACAAGGAATGCAGAGCTTTGAAGACTATGTATGCATCTGAAAGCCTGTCTTTTTCTTCTGATGATATTAAACCCCCCCAAAAATCAAGAGCTAAACTGCTGTTACTATCTCTTTAAAGAGCACCATTATTCCAAAAATGAAATGTTTACTTGCTTGCTTTACAAAGAAAAAGTTCTGCTTGCTGTGGGAGTAAAAGGTGTTATGATTGCAAAATTTTTGTTCACCAGACAAATCCCAGTCTTTTCATATGGCTTTAGACAATGTTCTCTCTTAGCTGTTTGCACAGCATTTCAGAATCCTGAGGAGGTGGCTTGAGTGTGGGCTAATGCCAGTGTTATTTAGAGAACATAGAGGCACAGACTTCAAACAGCTCTAGGGGACAGAACAGTGGCCTCCCCAACAATGGTATTTGCACTTTCTAAAGTCGCTGAGGCACCTTAGAGCAAAAGACTCACCTCTCAAGTAATGGGAGCTGAATTTCTTAACAAGTTCAGAGAGGAAAATCTGGCCCAAACACTCCTTGGGACATGTTCGCTATTCCCATAAGACCTTCGGCAAGAGTAATACTACAGAGATTTATTTTCAGTTCTGAAATTTTCCTAACATATTTGGCAAATCATTTCACTCCTCTGAGCTTATGGAATTAAGATAACAATATTTACCTCACAAAGTGGTTGTGGAAACTGAGTTTATTTTATGAAAGTATGCAGCACAGCATCTTACTCAAAATTTGGTTTGGAGTCAATGTCAAACCAATCCCTTAACAGCAATGAGAATTTCCTCCAGCCATTCCTAAGCTCAGGGCAGCACTCTTTTCCACTGTGTGCCACTTAATGTTATTGGTTTTGTGGGCTGGTACAGTCGACATTTGGCCTTTCAGTTACCAGTATGATAAAGCAGCAAGTAGGTTGCTGGTTTTGATGCTAGCTAAAATTTTAATCTTATCCATTTGTTTTCATCATATTTCAATGATGTTTAAAGAGGAGGCACAGAAAAATCTGGAGATACCTAACTGATCAGATAAACAGGGAGCTCTCAGAGGTACAATGGAAGCAGAACAGTTTCAGAAGCCCAAGTGGGTGGTATAGCAAAAGCATACATATGCATCAAACACTGCATTACATTTACAAAGGTTCACAAACTCCTCAGAGACCATCAGTGAAACAATGCTGAGAACAACTATAAGTATTTTAGTCTGCTTGTCATGCTAAACTAGCAATTTGTGGTCAACCCTGACCCTTCGAACCCTGAAAATAAATAACATGGGTAAAGTCTTTTAAAATCCCACAGAAGACTTGCATGAGCCCCTTTAACAAATGCTTAGGTTCTCAAAGAGAACTAAATACAGTGTATGTCTGGGCAATGATAGGGTTGCCATGGTGAGGCAATTAGGAAACGGAATTTACAGAAATTTAGTGAATTTGTTTTCCAGCTTCAGTAAGTCAAGTAGAAGTTGAAATCAGGGCAGAAATATGAGCTCAAGAAGACTAAATTTTCTCTGTGGGCATATCCAGATTTTACAAGTCTTATCATCCACATTGTTCAAGGGATCTTAAAATTATACTGAGAGATGCTTGTGGTACACTGGTGGAAAATGCCTCCAACCTGCTTAATTCTGCTCCACACAATGGAGCAT
>REGO01001169.1:170177-184074 GCA_010120015.1 Rhombomys opimus
GTATCTTTCTTTCCTGGCATATTTCAACTAGCCCAAGGTTCTCTAAACCCATACATATTGTTGCCATAAGAAGAATATTTTTCTTCCATTTTAAAGGCTGATTTATGTACATCTACTTTACCTTTCTCAGTTCATTCCTTGATAGAAACTTTGGTTAATACTCTAATCAGGCTGTTATGAACAGTACTTCAATTAACTTGAGAGTGCAGATGTCTGTTTGGAAAAATTATTTCATTGCTTTTAGATATATACACAAAGAGATATTCCTGGGGTCATGTGAATTGTTAACTACATTGGTACAAAAATGTAAGTCCAATGTCATATTTTTCTTCTGATATTTTGTTTCTTTTTATTTTTTTACAATTTATTCATTTTATATCCCCATTTAATCTCCCTCCCTCAACTCCTCCCAGTCCCACCCTCCCTTCCTCTTCCCTCCATCCCCCTCCCCTAGTCCACTGAAAGGGGAGTTCTCCTCCTCTGCCATCTTCCCCACAAGGAGCTCAACAAAGTCAAAAGTCTGAGCCCAGGGGGTCCTGCAGAGACAGATACAACAACCAAGGACTGTGCATGGAGAGAACCTAGACCCCATGCTCAGATGTAGCCAATTAGAAGCTTAGTCTATATGCAGGTTTCCTAATAAGGGGACCAGGGGCTGCCTCTGTCATGAACTTGATTGACAGTCTACCCTTCTTTTCCCATTTTCTTTTCTTACCTCCTTTTCCTGCTTTTTGTTTCTTCACCATACTGTTCCCCTAATAAATCAAAGTTTTCTTAAGGAACAGAAGTTATTTATTTATTCATTTATTTACTTGTTTGTATGTTTGTTTATATTCAGGTTTTGTTAAACCAGTTTATAATATGTAGTCCAACTGGTCCACTAATGGCTATCTCATGATTTTAAGACTAAGAATCTGGTAGTCATTCATTCTATGAGGCTGAGTACCAATGTAGTCCCAATTTGGAACTGGAATCTGAAGGATTCCTGAAGAGCTATTAGAATCAGTCTATACTGGAATCCTGAAGAAGTTAGATAGGTGAACTTGCCTATGAGAAGAGTCAGGACACGGAAACCAAAAGCAAAATTTCCTTCTTTCATGTTATTTTATAGGCTATACACTATAGGCTGTTACCAGAAGGTGTGGCTCAGCTTTAGGGAGGGTCCTCCTGTTTCAAGTGATCTGATTAAGAAAATTTCTCACTGGAGTATCCAGCACCTTGGGTTTTAGTTGATTCCATATGTAGCAAGTTGACAACCAAGATTGGTTCTCACAACCCTCATTTTCTCCCTCATATCCTTCATCATCTTTCTCCTCCTCTGCCTTCTTTTCTCCATCTTCTTACTATGCTGGGAAGAACCATGCATTTTTCATACAATAGTTACATCACTATATTATATCCTCTGTTCATATAGCTATCTCCTTGCTAAATTCTCATATGGAAGACATGAAGAAGTTTCCCAGTGTCTTAGTATGAGGGCACTTCACCCTTATTTATTCACTTATGGACGCCTCCCCATCACACTTCCCAATATCATCTCAATTAAGGTAGGATTTCAACAATATAGTAGGATGGGAACATAGTCACTCAATCATTAATACTTCCCAGTTAAGAGTGTTCATGAGGGAGGAGGATTCAAGATGGTGGGGCAAGGAGGACACTGTGTCTGAGGAGCAGGACGGCAGTGACTTCACAGTGACCAACAAACCATAAACTGAGCCCTAAAACACCAGTGATTGTGTTTCCCAGGTGAAAGGAAACCCCATGGTGTGGGAAGCAATTGGGTTCAGGTCACCCAGCTAAACTCCAGAGGAGTTGGAAAGTTCTAAATTACAGACATAGTAAGCTACAGCACAGTGTGCTATGATATATGCAGCAGAGAGACAAGTTTGGAGGAGGAAAGTTAATTGGTGCTTGAAAATATACTTCTTCTAATTTGCTTTCTGATGGTATGATAATCACTATAATCAAAAGCAACTTGGGTAAGGAAAAGATTTATTTTACATTTCAATTCCAGGTAATACTCCATCACTGGGGAAAGTCAGGAGAGAAATTCAAACAGGAGCAGTGGTAGTAAACATAGAGGAACACTGCTTACTGACTTTCTCCCCAGCCTTCCTTAAGATAACCTTCATATATAGCCCAGGACCCCCTGCCAAGAGATGATACTGCCCAGAGTGACACTCCTATGTATATTATCAATCAAAAACATGCCCACAGTCATGCCTACAAGCCAATCAGACTAAAGTAATCCACTAATTGATTCTCCCTCAGACTGTTCTGGAATGTATCAAGCTAACTACAGTACTCAAGGGATCATAGTTTATCTGACTACTGATAGATTACTAACTAATTAACTAAAAGTAAAGCAGTGGACAAAGCAATAAAGCAAACAATATCAACATGGTTAGAACATGGTTAGACTGTGTGTATTTATACCAACATGGAGAAAAAAAATGGATAAAGCATTAAGAAACATGCCCATAACTAAGAATAGGGTATTGAATACCACACAAATATTTGCCACTCCATAACTAAGAATAGGGTATTGAATACCACTCAAATATTTGCCACTTACAATGAAAGTACACCCACTAGTACCAAAATAGTTACTACTTTTTATCACCACTCTGTTGTAGTAAATTAAAAGAATGAATGTTGGGCTATATAATGTTTATTATTATTTGACCTATAATTATTTCAGTGGTATTATTTAACCAGATATCATAACTAATAGTACACAGACATCTGAGAGATTTTATAATTGCCTTATTTACCTTGGGTCTGGCAGATATTTCTACGTGCACTGTCTCAATAACCTCACCATTCATCTCCCATCCCCCACCCAATGCCATCTGCCTTCATCATCCTCATTTGGTCTACCTTCCATCCTTAATCCCAATATACTTGCCTATATTTTTATCTTGGTATTTTTTTTCCATCCACACCATCCTTGGAATTATTCCTCCCAGCTCATGTGGCTTCTTCTCTCCATTAACCGTAGTGATGTCCTCCTTCTTCCTCTCTTCCCATCTGTCTGTTTCCTGTGATTCTCCTGTCCTCAAAGCCTAGAAACCTTAGTCATATCTAAAATACAGGAGACTAGCCCATAGTTCCAGAGTGGCTAATCTGGTAGGTCTTAGGTAGAGGCCATGAAATGCAAGAATATTTAATAATGTCTTTATAAGAACTATGTCAAAGACTGCATTGGTCTCAGCAACACTGTATGGCCTCCAGATAGCCTGGGCCGCCCATAAAATTCTCTTCAAAAACCTTAAAAAACAGTGAATCAAAGATTCTTTTTGTATCTCCTTCTTTTCATCTTCATAACTGAAGGATCAAATAAGGTAAAAATAACAATTATACATTAATCAGGACCAGTGATTTTCTAAATGTAAGACAGAAAGAGGTTGTACAAATGGACATGTATGCTATACAGTTGTGTAGTAAGTCTGAACAAATAGAGAACACAATTTCCTCTTGGATTGTTTCTTCAACCAAAGACCATCTATGGATACAGCCTAGAACCCCTGCTCAGATGTAGCCCATGGTAGCTCAGTATCCAAGTGGGTTTTCCTAGTAAGGGGAACAGGAACTATTTCTGACATGAACTCAAGGACTGGCTCCTTTACCTCCCCCTGCCTCCAAGGGAGGAACAGCCTTGCTAGGCCACAGAGAAGGACATTGCAGGCAGTACTGAAGATACCTGATAAGCTAGGGTCAGATGGAAGGGGAGGAGGTCCTCCCTTATCAGTGGACTTGGAAAGGGACAAGGAGGAGATGAAGGAGGGAGGGTGGAGTCAGGAGGGAATGAGGGAGTGGGCTAAGAAACAAAGTAAATAACCTGTGATTAATATTAAAAAAATAAAAATTAAAAAATAACAAAACAACAAAACTAGAAATAAACCTGAACAAGAAGCTGAATGACCTACAATGAAAACTACAAAAAACTGAAGAAAGTTAAGCAAACACTATAAGAGAGAGAAAAGATGTTCCATTCTCATATATCAACATAATTGAGACTGTTATATAACTGATATGTAGACTCAATAAAATCCCCACAGCTCTAATGTTGTTTTTCATAAAGCAAAACAACAACAAAAAGCTAGAATTCACAGGTTCACATGAAAGTACAAAAGAGCTACAAAAAGCTACAGTGCTAAAATAATCCCAATTACTGGATGTACCACAACACCACAACTCTAATTATACTACAAAGACATAGTAACAAAAACAAAATGGTACTGGCACAAAAACAGACATGGGGTATTCAAACTAAAGCCATGTGATTTTTTAAAAGCTTAACCCAAAATTCTCTTTGTTGAAAAGACAGCATCTTCAAAAGTGGATGCTGCAAAACTGGATGTCCGCATATAGATGAATGAAGACAGCTCTTGTTTCACACCCAATTCCAAACATATCAAAAGCCATAGTTTAGGGGTTGAAACTTTTAAATTGCAAAAGAAAAACTCTCCAAGATATAAAGATAGGCAATGATATTCCAAAACAGACTCACATAGCTCAGAAAATAATGTTAAGAACTGAAAAAACCTGGGATTAGCTAAAGTTAAAAATCTTCTGCACCACAAAGGAAGCAACAGAACAGAAAGTAGTCTATGAATGGGAGAAAATCTTTGCCAGCTATACACTTGAAATTTAATTTCTTTTTAGAATATGTAAATTACTCAAGTGCTGTGATACACATATAACACAAAACAAATCATCCAATCAATGAGTTGGCAAATGAACTAAGAGAAAAATTTTTGTAAGAAGAAATGCAAATGATGGCCTATAAGTATAATGAAAAACATATTTATAGCCTTAGCCAACAAGAAAGTGCAAATCAAAACTACTATCAAATCATTGAGTTCTCATATTACCCCCAGGGAAAATGGCTGTTCTCAAAAGAACAAATCCTGGGAAGAATGTTAAGAACAAAGAAGCCTTTCAACACCACTGCTGGGGATGTAAATTAGTGCCAAGCTATTAACAGGATGGAGGTACCTCAAAATCCTACAAAACAACTATTTAAAGGAGGAAGGTGACAAGCAAGAGAGACTGATTGGGCATGATGAGTATGAGAAAAGTTCAAGGATGCACATGTATGAAAAGGTCAAAATGAAACCATTTTTTAGTATGCTAGCTAACAAGGTTAATTTAAAATATCATACTATGACTCTTTCACTGTTTGACTAACATATAACGCAAACATCTACAACTAAAGACATACTTATCACCCATTAAATGTGGTTCTACTTAACATTCCAATGTTTTTGCTATTTGACAGTACTCTGAAGAGCCACTATTTCTAGTTAATATTTGAAGCTTCAACCTGGGACCCAGTACCAGAGGTCCAACAAGTGCCTGCCCTAGCCATTTATACTGCTTCCATTAACCATTTTCTAAACAGGTGATAGTGTATGTCTGATAGAGGTGCTCTGCCTATGGCACTTACTATTTTTAGTAGCCTAAGACTAGAAGAAAAACAATCTCAGAAGAACCAATGAGGAGCTATGGCATGTGACATGTGTTGGAACACAATGTGATTTATTTTACTATGCATATTAATATTCTGGGAAAATAGATTTAATTGAATTTTGTTCTAAATGGCAAGATTGTTCTTACTTTACTTGAATTTAGTAAATAATGCAGCTCCAAGAAATAAGCAAATGCTGGAAAACTGAGTAAAACAAAACAGTACACAGGTACATGTGACTGTGTTTGTCTTGCTGGTTTTCTCAGGCTGCTTTGGTCTGATAATTACCTTGCCCACCTTCTTCTGCTCCTTCTTTCACTGTCTTATCTCCAGTATCTTCATGCACATCCTCCCAATTGTCATACACATATTGTTAAAATGAAGAATAAGACAAATGTTGGAAAGAATCAGTCACAGACAAAATAACTTCATTCAAAGCTAGTAGCAGCATCCATACTCTATTCTCAGGAGAGGCAATGGGATAGATTGAACAAAATAACAGCTAAGCACCTTCCTGCTGTTGATATTACCTACTCTGTCTTTCACATTTATGCTTCATGATCATTTCCATAGTCATGTTTTGCCATAGTTTCCAGTAAGGCTACCAGTCAATACTATTAATAAACTTCTCCATTGAGGAAGAAGGAATCAGAATCATTGGAACTGTTGGCAATCTCTAGACTTTGGCAGATCATCGATGGGAAAGAGAATTGTTTGCCTCAGACAAAATCTACAGTGAAGCTGTTTCCTCAAACCACTGTATATTTAGTGCAAAAGTCATAAACAAAAATGCAGCACAGCAGATTTGGTTTTCCTCAAGCCTTCTTTTCCTTTTTCTGCCCAGCTTCCCTCTGAACACCAACTTCCCACTGACATTCATGTGTGGATTCATGAATTGCACTGGGAATCTCTGCTGTCTTATTAAACATGGGTTGATAGAGAGCAGGAGTTCCCTCAAAACTGCAAAGGTGTTTAGTGAACTGGTCTTTTATTCCAGCACATCCAGTGAGCTCCTTGGAGGAGCTCACACTACCAATTCCCTATCTGAGATCAACACTAGGTACAACCAATATCCAGCACCTCTACAGAGGCTGCCTAAAAAAAACCTTCAGAATCCCTGCCTCTGTGTATCACATTGTGAACTCATTTGCCACTTTCCACTTCTTTCCACCACTTTCCACTTCATGATTGTTGTGGGGAGCTCCCCTTTGTTTACTTACCCCTTACTTCTGAGATTATCCTAAGCTTCTCATCTATCACTTCCATGATAGATCCAACAGTACCATCCTCTACTGCAACACTGTCAGTTGGCTCCTGGTCC
This sequence comes from Rhombomys opimus, assembly GCA_010120015.1. NCBI lineage: Eukaryota > Metazoa > Chordata > Mammalia > Rodentia > Muridae > Rhombomys > Rhombomys opimus. The sequence continues at coordinate 176,975 of REGO01001169.1, forward strand.
ACTGTATTTAAGGGGGTCATCTGAAGCATGTCAAGACTCCAGCCCAATCTGATGCTCAGGCATGTACCCAGGACAAGGCTTAAACCAAAACCTGGGTTTAAACCCATGCCCAAGCCCAAGTCCAGACCCAGGACCAAGCCAAAGCACAGGATCAGGTAGCCATGGATAGTGCCCTTCCTGAAACCAGCCCCCACTCTTTGCCTCTGGAGAAACCAGAGATGTATGGAAAGCCATTAGATGTATGGAAGCCAGGTCTCATGATCAGAGATCACTGTTGGGCTGAATCAAAATGTCGTAAGTTGTCCAGATGTGATCATAAGGAAGTGGACCAGTTCCAGAACCATGAAGAAAAAAGCCAAACATGGAGAAATTATAGATTGGTGAATCAGGTCCTGTCTATTACTGCCACAGCTCAAACCTCCTCCTTCTCTGTGGGCCCAATATCCTAGCCTTCCTTAGTATCACTGCCCTCCTGGTCTCTGGATAAGACTAAGACTGCTGACCTATACCCTCCTCGGGCTAACACTTAGCCTCTGTATTCTCCAACAGATAGTATTGGCTTTTCTGGCCACAGATGCTGCCTTGCACATCTGTAAGACATAAACTGCCACATTTAAGATTGAGTCTCAATCTCTCCCATACCTTCGACGTACACCACCTTTGCCCACCTACTACCCAAGTTCCTGTTAGATTCACCCGGTCATTTTGACCCTCTTGGGTCTTGTCTTGGTCCCATGAGACAGACATGACAATACATCCTTCACCAGAGCTGCAATTGGGATTTTTACAACCAGGGAGATGAGTAACAGTACACAACACTATTAAGACTGTGGCTGGTAATCCACTCTAGAGAACAGGTAAGCACTAAAGCATAAGGAGAGGAGAAAGCTCAGACAAGCTGAACACCAAGAGGATAAGAGTGGTATCTATGGAGAAAACAAGGTCCTAATTCAAGGAAGAACCAACTTAGGTTTTGCCTCAGAAGAACCCTTCAATGGAAGAAGATTATGAAGTTTCAACAAAGCCCTTCTATCTAAACCTACAATTGCAAGGCCGTGTGTTTATACCAGTCATGCTCACCAGTCATGCTCATCATATCTACATGCAGCAAGCTCTGTTTTCCTCCAAAATCAAGACCGACACACTTAGCAATCAATAATCAACGATATCAGGCTCTGCTATTACGCAGAATCAGCTACTGTTTTTTTTTTTTCCAACCTTGGTTATCTTCACCTGTACACATTAATTTCATAGCCATCCTGCCATTTATTTGTATTTACAGGCAAAAGCATAGTGATTCAAGGTGCACATGACCCCATTGAGCAGTTCATCCACCAATTGCTACCTACTAATGGCTCCTGCAAGCAGGAATAGTCATAAAAATATTATGTGACTCAAATCTTAGCAGAGGTAAAAAGAGAGATTCTGATGATGTGGCATAGTTAAAGCCACTTTGAACGGAAATGGTGAATAATGACGCACTGGAAGGTGTTTAGGCAATCCTGCCACATTCAGTTTATGTCTCCAAAGACTGAAAAAAAAAACTTTTGAGTATCAGATAATGAAAGAAAACACATATTGTATTGTGAAATAATGTGCATGTCTATTATTACATCAATAAAAAAGCTTATTATCTTTTGAATTTTTTTGGAAAAAAACTGCAGTAATTTTATGTAATTTCAGTGGACTACATAATTTGGTTTTTGATAAATCTTTTTTTTACAGTAATGCAGAGTTATATGCTTCTTCCCCAGTGGAGTTTATGCCCAGTCAGTTCAGGGAGATGTGCTGATAAAATGAAATGATAATTAAGATATTTACCATCTTGTTTTATTTGGCTTTTTAAAGAAAATTTTCTTTTACTGAATTGTGTAATCAACCCAATTTGTTCAACTGCAAATTTATTCTTTGTAGGTACTGGATGGTGAATAATCACAAGGAAAATCATTTCTGTCTTTACTCTGTAACATGAGAACTCAGATAATAAGTCAGAAGACATCACAAAAATATGTAGTCTTTTCTCCTGATCATTTTCACTGAGGACAGAAGACTTGCACTCCAAAGCTGTATAATACATCTTAACTGAGGACAATGGCAGAGGAAAACTGTTTTCTCTGTATTGTTTTTGTTATAATGTACTCATAATCTCACAAAAGCCTAACATTTGGGGTACGTGAAGGACACAGTGTTGGCCTGGGACGGAAAGTAAAACAAGGAAATGTGACAGAAATCCTGGGATGCAAAAAGATCTCCTTCTTCCAACAAAACTATATCCTTAGTTGTCTCTATTTTTTTTAACTAAACACCCATAAAGCAATGCTTAAATGCATTCTCAGTGATCTTACTTTTTATGTCTTCTTTCTGTCTCTGCTCAATCATCCTTGCTTCACAACTCTCAACAGTTGCAGTAATATTGGCTTTACAAGGGTTAGTGTACATGCTATAAAAAAAAATCAAAATTCCAAACCCATACAAGTAAATTGTCACATCAAGAAGAGTTCAGCTCTCCACTTGAAACTGTAAGATAAAAACCCATACTATAGTCATCCACTTATTCACTGAGCATGTACTGTTCACTATAAGTCTGAAGTAATGTTAGAAGTTAGGGAATAAAACATACTTAAGATTCATGACTTGTTCTATCTAATCCACTTTCTGAAGAGACAGAAATTTGAATGACATTAAGTTGTGTCTAATGCTCTAACAGAGATGAGAACAGTGTACTATGGGAGCTCAAGAGAGAAAAACCAGCTATGGTGGAGAGGATCTGCAAGGGAGATACCTTGGTGTATAGGAAAGAACTCAGCCGGAGACATTTCAGCTTGCTGCAGAGACTAGAAACACAGCTGTCAATAAACAGAGGTAGCAGGTGGCTGCAGATAAAGAAAGCAGTATTCAAGTGCAAGAGCAATGTATGTGTGTGTGGAAGGGGTACACGCGCACATATATTTGTCCAAGACACAATATATCTAGTGCATTAGGAAGAGTGTGGGATTGACCTTTAAAGCAGATGAGCTCATAAATGCTTCATTAAAACCTTTGCCAAGAAAAGTAGATCGTCTACCTTCAAAACAATCATTGATGTAGTAGCAGCATTAGGATAGTATGTGGTACATTTATCTATTTTTATTACATAAATGTATACTTACACTTTAAGTTGTTTTGGTATGTACACGTTGTACTTTATAGGTTCTATTATTGGGTTTTAAACTGTATCTTATTGGGAAAAAGTTTATGTCTGACCTTGCTTTTCTCTAAATCTAATATTGAATATGTTCTCTGCTGTTTTTCATACTTCTAACCCATATACTTTCCTTCTTATCCTTACTTTACCTCTTTTCCCTATTTCTCATTCCCTTCTCACTTCACTAACTTAAATGTTGATTTTTTTAACCCATGATTTAAAATGACTGTAAACTATGCTTTCCCCAACCAAAGTACCCTACTGTTGCTATCTCTGAACTCAATGGGGTATACAAAGTTAAGTAAACAAGCTTTTTTTTTTCTCCTGTAGCTAGCACTAAAACTGCTCCCAAACTATCACAGTTGTTATTGCAGCTGGCTTTCCCCCTTGAAAAACTTGAAATCAGAGGACACATGCATCCCAACAGATGTACATAACACAGCAAACAAACACAAAAAAGGCCATGAGACAGCATTCCATTATGACACCTCCACAAGGTGACAACTTTTCAATACTATAAAAGAAAGATAAGGGGATAACTGAGACACAAGATAAACATTTCAGGTTCCTACCTTAATAGAGGTCAATAATTTCACACAGCACTCAGTTCAAGATGTAGGCATGAATGTTAGTAAATAAAATCAAGACCTATATGAGAAGTTTACCAAAGAGGATAAAATAATAAGCAATGTGGAAGAAAATTTTAGATACAAAGAGGAACAATTCAGCAAGGAAACAGAGATGCTGAAAATACTAAACTGATATTCTGGAAATGAAATAGTCAACCAGTTAAATAAAAACACAGCAGAAGGCAAATAAAAACAAATAGGATAAAGCTCTAGAATAGACAATAACACACAGAGAGAGATAAATATGTAGTACAAATTAATGAAAATGAGCAAAATTTCTAAAAAGTTTTAGATTCATTCAACCTATTTAATAAAATTATAGCTGAGATCCAAATCTAGAGAAAGAATAGACACCCAAACATGGGCAACATTTAGAACCCAAAATGGATTTGGTCAGAGAAGAACATCACCAGGCTACATCAAAATCAAGATATCAAAAACACAAAGCAATGGAAACCATTCACAGTGATGTTTATAACTATTGAAGTAGACTTCAAAAGAAAAGTAGTCAAAAGAGATAAAGATTTTCATTAAGTATGCAGAAAGAAAAAATGCATCTAGAAAGTATAAACATTTTAGTGTTTCTTCACAGAATCTTAGGGCTCCTAATTCCATAAAACAAATACTAAAATGTACAAAAAGCCACATAGGACCTGACAAAATAATAGTGGAGGACTTCAATACCTGACTTCTATCACATGGGTCTTTCAAAAATTAAAAAATCAGCAAAGAAACGTCAAATAGAGAAAACAGTTTTCTCAGCAGCACATGAAACCTTTTTGCATTTAATAACATTACAGACCACAGCAAACCCTGACATGCAAAAACAAATTGAAATAATTCCCTGAATACTATCAGACCACTGAGGACTAAAACTGGAAAACAGTATCAAGAAACCTCAGAAACTACACAAAGACCTACAGACTGTATCATGTACTTTTGATGAACAGTAAGTCATTAAAGAAATCAAGGAGGCAATTAAACAATTTCTAGAATAAAATGAGATAAAGGTGCCTGCTCTTTCCACTCACATAGTATAGTGTTCAATGACTTAGGTAAAGCAATGAGAAAGATATAAAGGGGATGAAAATGAGAAAAGTCCAACTATACCTATTTGGAGATGTTATAATTGTATACTTTAAAAACTCCATAATATCCACCAGATGAAGTTTAGTAAGGTCCAAAATAAGCATATAAAAGTCAGTATATGTATGTATATACATATGTATATGTATGTATATATACACATATATATATATACATATATATATATATATGTATATCACCTGAGAAATTAAGAAACAAATCCCAATCACAATGACTTCAAAAATACCTAGGAATAAACGTAATGAAGGAGGCAATGAATTATTTTTTTTTCTGTGTCTACTTGATCTGGCAATGAATTATTTTAGACACTAAAGAAGTAATTGGAAGGAAAAAAAACACTTCTGAAAACCTAAAAATGTGAAAGGCACTCCATTCTCCTAAACTGGCAGAATTAATATTGTGGATTAAAATAAGCTACAGATTAAATACATTCCTCATCAATTTTCCTGTAGCATATTTAACAGAAATTGGGAAAAAAATATATGGACATACAAAATTTCACAGACAGTTAAAGCAATCCTAAGCAGAAAGAACACTACAAAATGTATCACAAAACTTCACCAAAGCTGGGCATGGTGGTTCACACCTGTATTCCTGGAGGAGGCAGAAGCAGGCAGATCTCTGTGCATTTGAGGCCATCCTTATCTACAAAGCAAGTCCAGGAGAGCCAAGGCTACACAGAGAAACCCTGTCTCAAAAAAGAAAAAAAAATGACCAAAAACTACATTACAGAGTGATGGTGACAAAGATGCCTACATGCCATCACAAAACAGATGTGTAGAATAATAGAGCAAAATAGAGGAACCAGAAATAAACACATACACCTATGGATAGCTAATTCTTGACAAATGTGTCTAAACTATACATTGGAAAAAAATTACACACTTTCCAACAAGTGATTTGGGCAAAATTATATATCAACACACATAAGAATAACATTAGATCCATGTACCTAATCTGTGGATCAAAGCTCTTAATTTAAAACATATGGTCTAGAGAGATATCTCGTCAATGAAGTGTTTATCTCACAAGCATGAAGACCTCACCAGCAAATATATCAAAATATCAGACATGCTTCTGTATATCCATAATCCAAGCACTGAGAATATGAAAACAGGAAGATCCCTGGACCTTGCTGCAAGCCAGACTACATTAATTAAAAATCTCAAGGTTAAGGATAGACTTTGTAGCAAAGTAGAGGATATCCCTCAGTATGACACCTACTTTGGTTACTTTCTATTTTCATGACAAAACTCTTAAGTTCAAGATGACTAATAAAAGCAAGCACTTAATTTGGGGGATCCTGATTTCAGAGTGTAATAGAGTCCAAGAGCCTCATGGGAGACAGCATGGGAGCAGGAAGGCAGGCATGACACTGCGGTAGTAAGTAAGAGCTTACATGTAAACAATAACTACAAGGTAGAGAGAAAGAGAAAGAGAGAGAGTCAGACAGACAGAAATAAAGAGAGATAGAAGAAATGAGAATGATGTGAGTTTTGGAAATCTCAAAGTGTGCCCCAGTAACACACCTCCTCCAACAAGACCACACCTCTAAACTCTACCCAAACAGTTCTACCAACTGCATTTAAATATAAAAGCATATGGGGAATATACAAATCACCACAACACTCAAACTTGTCTTTGGCCAGAACACACATGTATGCATATTTACATGCATACCTCTACATATGAACGTGTACATACACAAGCTTACACACTTGCATTTTAACAGAACCTGAAGTGGTGAGACATACAGAGATAAAATATATGTAAACACTTTAAGATGTATGTATAGATGAGAACTTTTTATTTTATTTATTTTTCTTTTTTATTTTATTTATTTTATTTTATTTTTTTCTTTATTACTTACACTTTATTCACTTTGTATCCCCCCTGTGGTTCCCCCTCTCCTCCCGTCCCAATCCTTCCCTTCCTCCACCCTCTGCATGTATGCCCCTCACCAAGTCCAGTGATAGGGGAGGACTTCTTTTCCTTCCTTCTGATTCTAGTCAATTAGGCCTCATCAGGAGGGGCTGCATTGTCTTCTTCTGTGGCCTGGTAAGGCTGCTTCCCCCTCAGGGGGAGGTAAGTAAAGAGCAGGCCAATCAGTTCATGTCAGAGACAGTCCCTGTTCCTATTACAATGGAACCCACTTGGATACTGAACTGCCATGGACTACA
>REGO01001169.1:188219-213031 GCA_010120015.1 Rhombomys opimus
TCTATAAGAGTGAATATATACCGTGTGCATCTTTCTGCTTCTGGGATAGCTCACTCAGGATGATCTTTTCCAGATCCCACCATTTACCTGCAAATTTCATGATGTCCTTATTTTTGATTGTTGAGTAATATTCCATTGTGTAGATATACCACAATTGTGCATCCATTCCTCCACTGAGGGGCATCTGGCCTGTTTCCAGCTTCTGCCTATTACAAATAAAGCTGCTACAAACATGGTTGAGCAAATGTCCTTATTGTGTACTTGAGAATCTTTTGGATATATGCCTAGGAGTGGTTATAATTGGATCTTGAGTAAGCACTATTCCTAGTTGTGTGAGAAAGCGCCAGATTGCTTTCCAGAGTGGTTGTACAGGTTTACATTCCTGCCAGCAGTGGAGGAGGGTTCCCCTTTCTCCACAACCTCTCCAGCATATGTGGTCTCTTGAGTTTTTGATCTTAGCCATTCTAATGGGTGTAAGGTGAAATCTTAGGGTCATTTTGATTTGCATTTCTGTGATGGCTAATGAGATTGAGCATTTCTTTAAGTGTTTCTCTGCCATTTGATATTCCTCTATTGAGAATTCGCTGTTTAGCTCTGTACCCCATTTTTTAATTGGATTACTTGATTTTTTGCTGTTAAACTTCTTTAGTTCTTTATATATACTGCATATTAGCCCTCTTTCAGGTATAGGGTTGTTGAAGATCCTTTCCCAGTCTGTAGGCATTCATTTTGTTCTGAGGACAGTGTCCTTTGGTTTACAGAAGTTTTTCAGTTTCATGAGGTCCCATTTATTGATTGTTACTCTTAGAGCCTGTGCTGTTGGTGTTCAGGAAGTTGTCTCCTGTGCCAAAGAGTTCAAGGCTCTTCCCCACTTTTTCTTATAAGGGGTTTAGTGTGTCTGGTTTTATGTTGAGGTCTTTGATCCACTTGGACTTTAGTGTTGTGTAGGGTGGTAGGTATGGATCTATTTGCATTTTTCTACATGTAGACATCCAGTTAGACCAGCACCATTCGCTGAAGATGCTGTCTTTTTTTCCATTGAATGGATTTGGCATCTTTGTCAAAAATCAGGTGTTCATAAGTGTGTGGATTTATGTCAGGGTCTTCTATTCGATTCCATTGATCCACCAGTCTGTTTCTATGCCAGTACCATGCAGTTTTTAGTGTTGTTGCTCTATAGTACAGCTTGAGATCAGGGATGGAGATACCTCCTGAGAATTGTAGAGAATTGTTGTAACAATTCTGGGTTTCTTGTTGTTCCATATGAAGGTCAGAATTTTTCTTTCAAGATCTGTAAAGAATTGTGTTGGTAATTTGATGGGAATTTCATTAAATCTGTAGATTGCTTTTGGTAAGATGGCCATTTTTACTATGTTAATCCTGCCAAGCCATGAGCATGGGAGATCTTTCGATCTTCTGATATCTTCTTCTAATTATTTTTTCAGAGACTTGAAATTTTTTAATACAAAACTTTGACTTGCTTGGTTAGGTTCACACCAAGGTACTTTATGTCCTTTGTGGCTATTGTGAAGGGTGTTGTTTCCCTAATTTCTTTCTCGGCCCTTTTGTCTTTTGTATACTGGAGGGCTACTGATTTTTTTGAGTTAATTTTGTATCCAGCCACTTTGCTGAAGATGTTAATCAGCTGTAGGCGTTCCCTGGTAAATTTTTTGGGGTCACTCAGTTATTCTATCATATCATCTGCAAACAGTGATACTTTGACTTCTTCCTTTCTAATTTGTATCAACTTGATCTCCTTCAATTGTCTTTTTGCTCTAGCTAGGACTTAAAGAACAATGTTGAAGAGATATGGAGAGAGTGGACAGCCTTGCCTTGTCCCTGATTTCAGTGGGAAGAATTTAAGTTTCTTTCCGTTTAGTTTGATGTTGGCTATAGGCTTGCTGTATTTCGCCTTTACTATGTTCAGGTATGTGCCTTGTATCCCTGATCCCTCCAATACTTTAAACATGAATGGATGTTGGGTTTTCTCAAATGCCTTTTCAGCATCTAAGGAGATGATCATGTGGTTTGTCTCCTTCAGTTTGTTTATATGGTGGATCACATTGATGGATTTCCGTATATTGTACCACCCTTGCATGCCTGGGATGAAGCCTACTTGGTCATAGTGGATGATATCTTTGATGTATTCTTGTATTCAGTTTGCAAGTATTTTGTTGAGTATTTTTGCATCAATGTTCATAAGGGAGATTGGCCTGAAATTCTCTTTCTTTGTTGGGCCTTTGTGAGGTTTAGCTTCGAAGGTGACTGGCTACACAGAATGAGTTTGGTAGTGTTCCTTCTGTTTCTATTTCGTGGAATATTTTGAAGAGTATTGTTGTTAACTCTTCTTTGAAGGAGTGGTAGAATATGGCACTGAAACCATCTGGCTCTGGCTTTTTTTGCATGGTAGAATTTGATGACAGCTTCTATTTCCTTAGGGGATATAGGACTAGTTAATTGGTTTACCTGGTCTTGATTCAGCTTTGGCATGTAGAATCAGTCAAGAAAATTGTCCATTTCACTCAGATTTTCAAATTTTGTGGGATATAGACTTTGGAAGTAAGACCTAATTATTGTTTGGATTTCTTCAGTGTCTGTGGTTATGTCCCCCTTTTCATTTTTTATTTTGTTGATTTGGATAGTTTCTCTCTGCCTTTTAGTTAGTTTGGCGAAGGGTTTGTCTATTATGTTGATTTTCTCAAAGAACCAGCTCTTGGTTTCACTGATTCTTTGAACTGTTTTATTTGTTTCTAATTACTTGATTTCAGCCGTCTACTCCTCTTTGGTGTGTCTGCTTCTTTTTTTTCTAGGGCTTTTAAGTGAGACATTAAGTTGCTTTCATGAGATGGTCCGTATTTCTTTTTGAAGGCACTTAGTGCTATGAACTTTCCTCCTAGCACTGCTTTCATTGTGTCCCATAAGTTTGGGTATGTTGTGCCTTCATTTTCATTGAATTCTAGGAAGTCTTTAATTTCTTTCTTTCTTCTCTGACCCAGCTGTCATTTAGAAGCAAGTTGTTCAGTTTCCATGTGTGTGTAGGCCTCTTGTTATTTTTGTCATTGACGTCCAGTTTTAGTCCGTGGTGATCAGATAGGATACAAGGGATTATTTCAATCTTCTTTTATCTGTTGAGGCTTGCTTTGTGACCAACTATATGGTCTATTTTGGAGAAGGTTCCATGAGATGCTGAAAAGAAGGTAAATTCTTTCGAGTTTGGGTGAAAGGTTCTGTAGATGTTCCTGAGGTCCATTTGATTCATGACCTCTGTCAGAGTTATTCTTTCTTTGTTTAATTTCTGTTTTGTTGACCTGTCCTTTGTTGAGAGTGGGGTGTTGAAGTCTCCCACTATTAATGTGTGGGGGTCTATGTGTTGTTTAAGTTTTATTAAAGTTTCTTTTACAAATGTGGGTGCACTTGCCTTTGGGGCATAGATATTCAGGATTGTGATATCTTCCTGGTGGATTTTTCCCTTGATGAGTATTAAGTGTCCTTCTCTATCTCTTTTTATTAATTTTGGTTGAAAGTCTATTTTATCAGATATTAGAATGGCTGCTCCTGCTTGCTTCTTGTGTCCATTTGCTTGGAAAACCGTCTTCCAACCCTTTATTCTCAGGTAATGTCTATCTTTGTGATTTAGGTGTGTTTCTTGTATTCAACAGATTGTTGGGTCTTGTTTACACATCCATTCTGTTAGTCTGTGTCTTTTTATTGGACAATTGAGTCCATTGATGTTGAGGGTGATTAATGACCAGTGGCTATTAGATCCTTTGATATTGTTGTTGGCCATGGTAGTGTGTTTCTGTGTTTGGCTACTTTTTGTTTTGCTGTAGTGAGCTTATTGGTTTCCTGTGATTTCTTGAAAGTAGTTAGTTTTCTTGGGTTGTATTTTTCCTTCAAGTATCTTCTATAACACTGGATTTGTGCGTAGGTATTGTTGAAATTTGTTTTTGTTGTTGAATATCTTGTTTTCTCCGTCTATGAGGACTGAGAGTTTTGCTGTGTACAGTAGCATAGGCTGACATCTGTGTTCTCTTAGGATCTGCATGATATCTGTCCAGGCTCTTCTGGCTTTCATAGTTTCTGTTGAGAAGTCAGGTGTGATTCTGATGGGTTTGCCATTATATGTTACTTGGCCTGCTTCCCTTGCAGCTTTTAGTATTTTTTTCTTTGTTCTGTATACTTACTGTTTTGATTATTATGTGACGGGAGGATTTTCTTTTCTGGTCTAATTTATTAGGTGTTCTGTAGGCTTCTTGTATTCTTATAGGCCTCCCCTTTAAGTTGGGGAAATTTTCTTCAAAGATTTTGTTGAAAATATTTTGTTGAAAATATTTTCTGGACCTTGGAGGAGGGAATCTTCTTTTTCCTCTATTCATATTATTCTTAGGTTTTGTCTTTTTATGTTGTCTTGGATTTCTTGGATGATTTCTGTCAGGAATTTTTTAGATTTATTATTTTCTTTGAGAGATACATTGATTTCTTCCATTGTATCTTCCACACTTGAGATTCTTCCATCTCTTGTAGTCTGTTGGTTATGCTTATCTCTGTAGTTCCTGCTTTCTTTCCTAAGTTCTCTCTCTCCATGATTTCCTCCATTTGTGTTCTCTTTAATTCTTCCAATTCTATCTTCAGATCTTGAACCGTTTTATTGATTTCCTTCACCAGTCTGACTGTATTTTCCTGTTTTTTCCTTCAATTCCTTCAGCTGTTTGTTTGAATGTTCCTCTGTTCCTCTTTTTCGTTCTGTGACACAAACTGTTTGGCTGCATCTTCCTGTATTTCTTTACGGATGACCATATTCTGTTTTATTATATCTTCCCCTAATTCTTTACACATTTTATTTACTTCCTCCATTAACCTCTTCATAAGCATAGATGTAAGGTCATCTTCTTGAATTTCACTTATGTTAGCGTATCCAGCGCTACTTGCCCCTGGATAACTGGGTTCTGGGGATGCCATATTGCTTTGCCTTTTGTTGGTTGTGCTTTTTTGCTGGCCTCTACCCATCTCTCAGTCTCAGGTGTTATTTGTTAATTTCTGGTGCCTGCTGAGTCTGGGGTGGGAAGAATGCACTTGGCGGGGTTCTGAAGTCCTCCTCTGCTTTTTGGGTATGGTCAACTGAATGGTGGTGCTTCTCAGGAATTGTCACAGTTCACTTCAGGTGTATGGACCTGAATGGTAACTGTGGTGTTCAGGAAGGCTTTCCTCTCATAAGGAGAGCTTCTGGTGATGACTGCCCTACTGCTGGGTTTCTTGCTATGAATTTAGTGTGCAGCAGCTGTTGCTCTTAAGGTGTAATTGTTGGGTGCAGCCCTCTTGAAGAACCAGGGATTCCCACAGTTTTGTCAGTTTAACTAGAAATAACTGGTTGATCCTTGGCCCAGTATCTGAGGGCTGCTGTAATGGCTCTCTGGCTTTTGTAGGTCTGAAGATGCAGCTGTGTCCTCCAGTGCCCTGTCGGTACTCAGTAATGGTGGGTGAGCACAGTGCTCCTGCCTGCAATAGAAGGCTAGAGCCTAGAGTCTTCGTGAATCCAGCAAGTCTTTTGGAGCTGGGTGTCCTGAACGTTGGACCTGATGATCCCCCTGCTGTGGGGTTTCCTCCTGACAGGGACACCCAGTCTTTGCATTGGGAACAGCCTTTCTCTCTGTGATGGCCAGTAGAACCTGCAGGCACAGACTTACGTGGCTCTGCCTTTCTGCCTTTTTGGCGATTTGGTGCCTGGATGTCTTTCGAAACTGGATAACTTTTCCTGAGACCTTTTCAGGTTGGTGGTATCAGCTGAGTGCTCTGAGATCAAACCAGCCCTTCCCCTCCCTGTGGGTTTGCACCCGACAGAGAAACTCAGTCTCTGGTCCCCTGGGGCCCAAAATTCTATCTGGGGCAGCGAATCAGGTGCGCAGGCAGGGCTCTGTGCTGGTGCCTGGGTCCCAGGCTCTGGCTCTGGGCTGGCTCCTGGGTGCCTGCAGAAACCAAGTCTTTTCCAGGGGATGTCTGGGTGACCTAAGGTCGGTCCCAATTGATTCCTTTGAAATCTCAGTCACTGATGTTGTGGTGCCCACAGTTCAGTCTGGGACAGTGATCAGAGCACGCTGGCATGTGGCTCTGGGCTGGCAACCAAGCACCTGGCAGAACCAGATCTCTTCCGAGGTTTAGCTGGGTGAGTTAAAGCTGATTGAATCCCCCACTGTAGGGTATCCTCTCACCTGGGAAACACAATCACTTGTGTTTTATGGCCGCGAGTTCTGACTGCTGGTTACTGTGCTGACCCTGCTGTGCTGCTGGTCAGAACGAGAGTCATCCCGGCACCACCATCTTGCCCTCCAATTGATAAGAACTTTTTAAATGCAACCCCAATAGCACAGGAAATATCCCCAAGAATTGATTCATGTGATTACTTGAAAGTAGAAAGCTGCTATACAGCAAAGGAAACAGCCATACAAGGATAATATTTTTGCCTGCTGTACCTTAAATAAGGTATAAATATTTAGACTATATGAAGAACTAAACCCCAATAGAAACTCAAAACTGTCTTTTAAAAAAATGGGCCAATGAACTGAGCAGTAGTTTCAAATGAAGAAACACAAATCAACAAATAACTATATTTAAAAGTGGTCATCTGCAAAGAAATATTGTTCTTGTTCTTGGGGTGAATTTGTCTGGCCAGCCCCATCACTATTCATGAAGGCTTAGTCTGCATAATTTGCAGAATTAACCCTGTACTCTAAGAAGAAACAAGGAAGTTGCTAACATCCTTGTTTAGGTCTCCCTTAGAGAACAGAGGGGAAGAGTAGCCTGGAGTACAGGAGACCCTTTCCCAAAACAGGGACAAACAAACTCTTCTGTCATTAAGCCTATGATTCACTACCTTCAGATATATCAGAATCTTCTGGAAGGTCTGTTATCACATAGATTGATGGTATCCATGCCATAGCCCCCAGCATTTCTGATTGAGTAGCTTTAGGGTAGGGTCTGAAAATGTTCTCATTCACATGCTTGGCTTTCTCCCTTGCCCCCATCTTCTCAAATACCCTTACAGATAGTGTTGGTCAATCAACCTAGTTCTTGTCAATGAGATATCAGAAGTTTCCGGGGAAATTCAGGGTTCATGAGAATAGTACATAATTTTAGTTGAGTAACTCAGGCTTAAAAAGCTTAGGGTTAGGCCAGGTATTTCATCTATATGGCAGAACAGTTGTCATTGTTCAGGTCTCAAGTTAGGAAGACCCACCTTAATTCATCTCTACAGGGGCACAGTGTAAACCAATTTGCTATACCAGCTAACATGGCTTGTATTTTACCGAATTGTCTTGCTTTTTCTATTTTGTTAGTAAATGAATAAAGGTAAATATTGTCACATGTACTGGTTAATTATATCTCAACTTGACACAAACTGGAGTCATCAGAAAAGAAGCCTCAATTAAGAAAATGCCTCTATAAGGTCAGCCTGTAGGCAAGCTTGTAGGTTATTTCCTTAATTAGTGATTTATGGGGGTGGTACCAGTCTACTGTGAATGGTGCCATCTCTGGACTAGTCCTGAGTTCTATAATAAAGTAGGCTAAGCAATCTGTGAAAAGCAAGCCAGTAAGCAGCACTCCTCCATGGCCTCTGCATCAACTTCTGCTTCCAGATTCCTGCTCTGTTTAAGTTCATGCCCTGGCTTCTCTTGATGATGAACTATAATGTGAAAGCATAAGCTGAAAAAACTCTTTCCTTTTCCCCCCACCCACCCCAAAAAAGTGTTTATCTGTAGCTATTAGGAAAATTCAAAACTACTCTGAGATTCCATCTCACCTTTGTCAAAATGTCTACCATTTAAAAAAAATCACAAATAAATGGAAGTTCTAGCAAGCATGTGAGGAAGGAGAAACCTTTATCTAGTGTTGGGAGGAGTGTAAACTGTTGCAATCACTGGGGAAATCAGTGTGGGAGTTTCTAAAAAAACCTAAAAATATAACCCAGCAATACCACTTCAGAATATATAACCAAAGAATGCTATAGCCTACTACAGAGATACTTGCACATCCATGTTCATTGTCACTCTATTCACAATAGCCGGGAAGTGGAAACAGGCTAGATGTCCATCAACTAATGAATGAATAAAAAATATGACACATATATACTGTGGAACACTAGTCAGATCTAAGGAAAAATGAATTTACTACAATTTCAGGAAAATGGGTAGGTCTATTTTTTTTTAAGTGAGATGACCCTGGTTCAGAAAGATAAATACTTCATGTTCTCCCTTACATGAGGATTCTTTCTATTTTTATATATGTATGTTAATAGGATGGTTGATAAGAGCATAGGACCTGATACTATAAAAAAAGAGCATGAGACAGGAAAATGAGTTTAAGGAATAAAGGTAAAGAGGATATAACAGAATACATGGAACATGAAAAATCAATACTGGGGATACTAGCCTGGAGGGGTGCAATGAGATTGGTTAGAAGCAGTAGACAGGGATGATTAACCAAATCAAAGTGTAATTGAAAATCTCATGAACAAATTCGTTGTATTATCTGATAATTTAAAAAGAAAAACATTGAAAAGCTTAAAGAACCACCAAAGAGATTCTACTATAAATACTCCGAAAGGAGATGGCAGATTAGGTGGATGGTTTTTTTCATCCTAACAAGTAATTTTAAAGAATTCTAAACTGTCAATTTGGGGTTAAGTCAGTATTATTTCATAACTGACATGGGCTCTTGTTGCACCCTTTGTGAGGAAATTAGCCACAGACATGGGAAAAGACAGAAATTCAAAGGAAAATATTGTACAGAATGCCTTTGATTGTACGGCTCTTTAAAAATTGGTATATTTTTTCTAGCCCCAACAACCCTATAATATTGAGACTACTGCAGATAGTCTCTGATTCACTATGGCTTGACTTCAGCTTCTCAGCTTTATCAAGTTGCAAATTTGGTGCATAGTTACTGAACTTCCGATTGTGAATTTTTATGTTTTCCTGGGCTACCAAGGTACGATATTCTGCCTTCTCTAGCCCCTGCAGTGAGGCATAGCTCTCAGCAGTCACGAGATCAACATAGTAAAAACACATATTCTACAGTTCACTGTGTATGTTAAGGCCATTCGGTGCAGTTTTAATTGCTCTTTCAATTTGTTACAGATTTTTTTTGTTTCTTTGTTTGTTTTGAGTGGAGGGGATGTTCCCTCCTAAATTGAGAAGCATTTATGCTATCTGTCTTTGCAAACAAGGAAACAACAACAGGGAATTGTACTGTTCCTTCTATTTTTCTTGCATTTTTATCTTTATTTTATGTGTATGAGTGTTTTGCCCACATGGTTGTCAGTATACCATGCGTGTACAGTGTCAGTGGAGGTCAGAAGAAGGAGTCAGATAATTTAGAAATGGAGTTGTAGATGGTTGTGAGATGCCATGTGGTAAGCCTGTTTACTCTGGAAGAACAGATAGTGCTCTTAACCACTGAGCCATCTCTCCAGCCTTCTGGTAGCCTTTTTAATGTCATATGACCAATAAGAAAGAGAACCTGAATTTTAAAAAAATCATCCTTAATCTCAAAGTGTAGAGATAGTCACTCTGTTGTATACTTGAGCATCTTTTGGATATATGCCTAGGAGTGGTATAGCTGGATCATGATGTCGCACTATTCCTAATTGTCTGAGAAAGTGCCAGATTGATTTCCAAAGTGGTTGTACAAGTTTACATTCTCACCAGCAATGGAGGAGGGTTCCCCTTTCTCCACATCCTCTCTACCACGTGTTGTCACTTGAGTTTTTCATCTTAGCCATTCTGATGGGTGTAAGGTTGAAAATCTTAGGGTCATTTGATTTGCATCTTCCTGATGACTAAGGACGTTGAGCATTTCATTAAGTGGTTCTCTGCCATTCTATATTCCTCTACTGAGAATTCTCTGTTTAGCTCTGTAAGCAATTTTTAATTGGATTACTTGATTTGTTGGTGTTTAACTTCTTTAGTTCTAAAGGACATTTGCTCAGCCATGCTTGTAGCAGCTTTATTTGTAATAGCCCAAAGCTGGAAACAACGAAGATGCCCCTCAGCTAAGGAATGGATAAAGAAATTGTGGTACCTCTACACTATGAAATATTACACAGCAATAAAAAACAAGGACAGGGTTTCTCTGTGTAGCCTTAACTAACCTGGAGTCACTTTGTAGACTAGGCTGGGCTTGAACTCATAGAAATCCACCAGCCTCTGCCTCACAGAATACTGGAATTTTAGGCATGTGCCACCCTGCCCAGTTGAAACCATAATTTATTCATTTATTTGTTTGGTAGGTTTTGATTTTTTTTTTACTTTTTTATTTTATTTTTTTAACTTTTATTAATTAAACTTTATTCACTTTGTATCCTCCATAAACTCCTCCCTCTTCCCCTTCCAATCCCACATTCCCTCCCCTTTCTCCACGCATGCCCCTCTCCAACTTCACTGATAGGGGAGATCTTCCTCTCTTTCCTTCTGATCCTAGTCTATCAGATCTCATCAAGAGTGGCTGCATTGTCATCTTCTGTGGCCTGGTAAGGCTGCTTCCCCATCAGGGTGAGTTGATCAAAGAGCAGGCCAATCAGTTCATGTTAGAGGCAGTCCCTGTTCCTATTACTATGGAACCAACTTGGACACTGAACTGCCATGGGCTACATATGCGCAGGGGTTCTAGGTTATCTCCATGCATGGTACTTGGTTGGAGTATGAGTCTCAGGAAAGACCCTTGTGCTCAGATTTTTTAGTTCTGTTGCTCTCCTTGTGGAGCTGTCCTCTCCAGATATTACTATTTCCCACTTCTTTCATAAGATTCCATACACTCTGCCCAACAGTTGGCCATAAGTCTCAGCATCTGCTTTGATAGTCTGCAGGACAGAGACTTTCAGAGGCCCTCTGTGGCAGGCTCCTAACTTGTTGCCTGTTTTCTTCTACTTCTGGTGTCCATCCTCTTTGCTTTTTGGGATGGGGACTGGGCATTTTAGCCAGTGTCCTCCCTCTTGATTAGTTTCTTTAGGTATAGAGATTTTATTAGGTTTATCCTATACTATATGTCTATATTTGTGAGTATATACCGTGTGTGTCTTTCTGCTTCTGCGATAGCTCACTCAGGACAATCTTTTCCAGTTCCCACCATTTACCTACAAATTTCATGATTTCCTTATTTTTTATTGCTGAGTAATATTCCATTGTGTAGATGTATCACAATTTCTGTATCCATTCTTCAGTTGAGGGGCATCTTGGTTGTTTCCACCCACTGGCTATTACAAATAAAGCTGCTACAAACATGGTTGAGCAAATGTCCTTATTGTGTACGTGAGCCTCTTTTCGATATATGTCTAGGAGTGGGATAGCTGGATCTTGAGGAAACGCTATTCCTAGTTGTCTGAGAAAGGGTCAGATTGATTTCCAGAGTGGATGTACAAGTTTACATTCCCACCGGCAGTGGAGGAGGGTTCCCCTTTTTCCACAACCTCTCCAGCATGTATTGTCACTTGAGTTTTTGATATTGGCCATTCTGATGGGTGTAAGGTAAAATCTCAGTGTCGTTTTGATTTGCATTTCCCTGATGGCTAATGATGTTGACCATTTCTTTAAGTGTTTCTCTGCCATTCGATATTCCTCTATCAAGAATTCTCTGTTTAGCTCTGGATGTCTACATGTAGAAAAATGCAAATAGATCCATACTTATCACCCTGCATAAAACTAAGGTCCAAGTGGATCAAAGACCTCAACATAAAACCAGACACACTAAATCGGTTAGAAGAGAAAGTGGGGAAGAGCCTTGAACTCATTGGCACAGGAGACAACTTCCTGAACAGAACACCAACAGCACAGGCTCTAAGAGCAATAATCAATAAATGGGACCTCATGAAACTGAAAAGCTTCTGTAAACCAAAGCACACTGTCATCAAAACAAAACGAATGCCTACAGATTGGGAAATGATCTTCACTAACCTTCTCTCTGACAGAGGACTAATATCCAGTATATATAAGGAACTAAAGAAGTTGAAAAGCAACAAATCAAGTAATCCAATTAAAAAATGGGGAACAGAATTTTTGATTTTTTGATACAGGGTTTCTCTGTGTAGTCTTGACTTTCCTGTAACTCACTCTGTAGACCATTCTGGCCTCAAACTCACAAAATTCTGCCTACCTCTGCCTCCTGAGTGCTGGGATTAAAAGCCTGTACCACCATAGCTCAGCTGAAACCATAATTCTTGACTCACCATTATCCACAAAGTAAGAAATGATAGATTACCTTGCTTCATGTTTCAGAAGTTTCAGTTCATGTGGC
Organism: Rhombomys opimus; assembly: GCA_010120015.1. Taxonomy (NCBI): domain Eukaryota; kingdom Metazoa; phylum Chordata; class Mammalia; order Rodentia; family Muridae; genus Rhombomys; species Rhombomys opimus. The sequence continues at coordinate 200,502 of REGO01001169.1, forward strand.
TGGAAGAACCTGGCAAGGCAGCACAGCTCACATCATGATAGCCAAAAATTAGGAAAGGAGGACAAAAGGGAGTGGGGCATAAACAAGATACCTCAAGAACTTGCTTTTAGTGACTGACTGTCTCCATCTAAGCCCTAAGTCTTAATTTTCCAGCACCTCCTAAATTAGTACCAGAAGCTGAGGATCCACTCTAGAGTACATGGACCTGTGGAGGGTGTTTAATTTTCAAAACATAATCTGCCTACCTGTGTTTATTCATAACAGCCAAGTTACTGAGTCAGCCAAGATTCCCACCAATTGAGAAATAAAAAAAATATGACACACACAAACACACATATCCACATATGCACTCATTTATGTGCATGCAAGCATGCATGAACACACAAACAAGGTATGCATACTTGCACATTTATACACAAAGTAAAGTGTCATTCAACCTTAAGGAAAAACTAAAACTTTTTATGCAGAGGAGTGAATGTAACTAGATATTAACATGTTAATTAAAATAAATGAGACTTGGAAATTCACTTATCATACATTTTTTCTCTAGTGGAATCTAGGAAAACATTTGAAAGTTAAAGGAACATTAAAGAAAAAGAAAGAGACTGTGATATTAATGAAGAGGAAAGTAAGATATCAGGCTAACAGGAACGGTAGATAACATCAAAACATACTTATGAGTAAATAAATAAGTCACAAGCCGTGCATTATTGGGAAGGGAGAGTTCAAGACAGCATTTTTATGTGTAACCTTGGCTGTTTTAGAATTGCTTTGTAGACCAGGCTGGCCTTGAACTCACAGAGATCCGTCTACCTCTGCCTCCCCATCTGCTGGGATTATAGGAGTGCCCTGCCTTGTTGGGCTTTTTTTTTTTTAGTAGCTCATTATTTTTACAATTAATATGCACTAAGAAAAATTTTTAACTTCTTTTTTTATATTTCACACACAAACAAGAACATCATCTGTTGACAGCTTTATCAACACCTGCAAAATCTGCATGTTAAAAGCAAAATAAATATTTGAGAATTTTCGCATTTGCAATTTACTCAAATTTATATCACTGTAAAATGTTATCTGAGTACAATTTTGTTGTTTATATATATATGTATATATATGCTTTCAATATTGACCACTCTGCATTGGACAATGCTTGAGGTGTTAATGCGTGGGGAAAGCTAACTCTTCTCCCAGAATTCATCAATTGCCTGTAGTTCTTTCCTAGGAGTGGGACTCAACAAAATTACATATCAATTGAGATTGTTCCTTTTTTTCTTATGCATAGTTTCTGGTGTTCTGACTTATGGTCTTTCTTTTCACTTTTCTACAGCGTTCTCTGAGCCATAGACACAGGAATTGTGATGTACATGAATCTTTGGAGTAAAATCTAACCACAATCTTTTCATCTCTAGGTTTGTATTCGTACCTTATATTGAAAAATATTCATATAACTAGAATAAAACACACAAAAAAACATAGATAACGACCTTTTAGTAGGTCACACAGATACTTTCCAAGATTTTCTTAGGATCATATTGAATTTTTTTTCACAAACTTCTCTTGAAACAGCAGTAGCTTTGTTTAAGAGACAATTCTGATTAGTAACTATAAACTTTCACGTATAATATCAAATAATGTTTCCAAATATACTATATTCATTAAGGTGAGAAAATCAGTGCAAATTTCACAGCTGTTCTTCCCCATCTATCCCACAAAATCTGTCCAAGATTGCCTTATGCATACCTGAGCTTCAGTTGTTTACCTTACCCCATCTCAGAGCTCCTTGAATTAGGAAAGTCTTCATTGGAAATAGTTTTCCTTGAGTTAAGACCTAAAAGGTATTCAAGATTTCCATTGGTAGAAATGAGGGGTAAGTAATTCAAGAGATTGTGACAAAAAAACCAAATACGGTTATCCCTGGGAAAGGTACAGTGTGCCAGAGGATGCCCTCTGGGTGCATATGAAATATCTTACAGATACTGCAATAGAACAAAAGATCGTATTTTTCCTGGATGCTGTAAAAAATAAACTGTTACCTAAGCATAGAGTTTAGGAAAGAGAGCTCATTACATCACCTATCACTGAGCGTGAAATTTCTCAAAGGTGTAGCCTTATATTTCAGAGAAGAAAAAGGTTGGATAGGATAATCATAGGAGATGTAAACATATGAATTTATTTTTTTTGCAATTGTAAAACAAGTCGTTTTTCTATTTGTTTTGTCATGGAAAATATATTGCACAAAAAGTATCGGAAGATAAGGGGGCAACCACAAGAAATGTGTATGAAAAGTGACATGGAAAATATAATTTATTTATAAATTTTTGGAACTAGAAACTCAAAAGCCAACTATGATTATAAATTCACGGAGAAACTAACCATTGCAGACGGCATCACATTATATCACACTCCTCCATGCTACCTCTGCCTATCTGTCTATAGGGAAGTATTAGATCTCTGAACATGCTACCAAAGAGAAAAGAGCAAAACTCCTGCTTATTTCTCTTCAACTCACAAATAAATGTCATCATTATAGAAATAATTTCATCTCCAAGTTTCCTGAATTTGTTTTTTTTTAAAGCAAATGATCAGAACCTTCCTGATGCCACTGTAGAACTCAAAATATTAAATAAAATAAGCAAAATAATTTTAAATAAAATGTGTTTTTCAAGATTCAAAGAAATACAATTGAGTAAGTAAATTGTGATTTAAACACAAATCAAGCTTTTTTATTTGGCATTGCTTACCACTTCATTGCTGACTTGAAATGAGTCAGTAGGTAAGGCAGTGGGGTACCATATCTTTGGTGTATTAATATTGCTGGCAAGGGATCATCCTGATGTGCAGAGAACCTCTTCACTGATGCAGAAATGGAACTGTGATAAGAGATTAGGAATCTGCCAGCAGCTTGTATGTATTCAAGCATATTATGTAGTTATGTCTTGAATTAGGTTTCTTTCAAGCCCCTTTTGCTTTTCTCTCTTTGGCTTTGCCAACTGAATGGGTGAGGGATTCAGCCTCCTATGTTACAGCTTCTCCTAAGGGAAAGGGATGGCACACTTGAATTTTTATACAAATAGGCTGATTTTCTGCTTCTCTAAAGCTTCTATTTTGCGCACTGAAAAAAAAATGAAAGAAAGATACACTTGATTAGGCCAGTCCCTTCAGCATATGGTAGTGGGCCAAAATTCACTTTGTGAATTAATTTCATTGTTGTTTTTCATTGATATGTATCATGCTTACTAACAGGTAACAATACTATGCATTCATTAGGCTTTAATTTGTAACAGTCACAAATGTGTTATATATAATTTAATTCTTGTAATTAGCTTATGAAGTAAGTACAGCTTTTCTGTATTTTATAAAACTGAGAAAAAAAAACAACTTCAGAGACTTGAAGTGACTCACTTAAGGCACACTGTCAGCTTTGAAGCTGTAATTCTGTCATGATTTATTTTTTTATTTCTTGTTGTTTAGTGTGTGTGTGTATGTGTGTGTGTGTGTGTGTGTGTGTGTGTGGAGAGAGAGAGAGAGAGTTGAGAGTATGCAGATGTTTGTATGCCAAACTGTGGCTGTGTAGGACAAAGGACAACTTTTGGGCATTAGTCCTCCCCTTCCAACATGGAGTTCCATGATCAAACTCAAATCATCTTTCTTTCTAAAAAAGAGCTAGGGAAACTGCTTGTTATATTGAGAATATGCTATGTTTAAAGGGGTTGTAACAAAGAAGTATCCCTTAAGCAATTTCCTCAAAGATTGTTTTTATGTTCAATTCAACAAATGTTGAACGCAAAGACTAATCCAGTGGCCCCTGAAGAAGTACACAGTTTGGGATTTTCTGCCAGTTCAAGAATTCAAAACTAGATTTGAAAGTGAATGTTTTTTTCCCTTTTTTGTGATAAGAATCATAAGATGCATTGTACTGACATTTTAAATTTTTAATTTAGAAGTATGTGTATATTTGTAGTATATAACATGAAATTTTGATAGATGTACATATTGTAGATCAGCTACATTGAAATAATTAATATACAAACCGCCTTATAGAATTACTTTGGGTGGTAAGAACAATCAGAATCACAACTAGAAATCTTTTTGAAATTTTGTATTCTTCATTCAACATTTCTCCCATCCACTAAGTCCAAGCTGCTGTTATATTCTACTCTCTGCCTAAGGGAAGGCTGGGGAGATTGTTCAGTCCATAAGGCACTTGCGAATCAAGTTTGAGGAATTGAGTTTAGATCCTTAGTACTAATTTTAAAAGCCAGGAATGGCAGTGTGTGCCTAAACTCCTAATTCAGGGAGATGTATGCAGAATAATTCCTGAGGCTTATTGCCCATCCAGTCTAGCCAAATTAGTAAGCTTCAAATTCAGTGAGAAATCCTTTCTCAAAGAGTAATGTAGGTGGGCTGACAAGATGGCTTAACAGCTGAAGGAGCATTTCATCAAGTCTGATGACCTAAGTTTGATCCCTGAGAACGATGTGTTGAAAGGAGAGAACTAATTGCCAGAAGTTGTCATCTAACCTTCATATATGTGAGGTAGCATGTGCACATACAGTATATTTTTATCTCAAGCTGTATTACAGAGCAATAGTAATAAAAATCACATGGTATTGGCAAAAAAATAGACAAGTCAATCAGAGTCCAAGATGACAGCGACCAGCTGGCACCATATCTGAAGGGCACAGGATAAAAAAAACTCTGAAACTGGTGAGTGGAGGGGCTGCTGAAGCCAGAAAATCAACATTGAAACCTCCTGGGTGAGAAGGGACAAACCCATAAGCTGGGAAAGTTTGGATCCAGGTCACCTGTGACTGTCTCCCGGTACTGAGAGTGGGGAATATTCAACTGTCCTACACTTCCTCTTGCCCTAAACATGGGCCTCCCTGCTCAGAAGAAGCAGCACTGGTTGCCTCAAGCAGTATCCTCCATGCTCAGTGACTGAGACAGCAGAAGTGGAGGCAGTAAGGGTCTCCTAGGTAGGTAGCTGCTGCAGGCCACTGTACAAGCATCCCAGGTCAGCATCTATGATAGGCAGCTGTACGGCCCTCTCACGTATGCAGCTGTGGCTAGCCCAAGCAGAAGCCTCCATGCTCAGAGACTAAGACAGCAGAGATGGCTGTCCCAAGTAACGGTCTCCCAGCCCAGTGGGAAAAGAGTGGACACCATTGAGCTGATGGATCTCCTACACTCTCATTTGCCCCTGCAAGCCCAAATATGAGAGCAGAGAACAGGGGGAACCCTGTGCTTTCTGATTAGGACTGAGAGCTAGTGAGAGTGCCTTCAAGTGAGTGCATGCACAGATCCAGACCCAGGGTCCTTCTGCTACCAGCCAGACATCAGATCCCTCCCAACCACACCCCTACTGTGGACAAAACAAGGCCCTTTCTGACAGTGTTCTCAACATTGAAGGCCCTGTTCTATGGGTCTACCAGCAGAGTCTAGGCAAACAATTCCTAGAGCCCAGAGAGCTCTGAATACCATGAGAACCGTACAACAGCCCTGTAGGCCACTGAGGTATTCTGTGCACCTGCACATGACCATTGCACCGGCAAATGGTACCAACACCCCCAACTGCAATTATGCTTTGCACTTCAAGCAATTACATGCTCTAGCACCCCGTCATTCAAGGCATATTTCCATGCACACACCAACACTTGTGCACATGCACCCACGACCTTCCTCCCTTAGCTACAGCTAAAACACCAACATCCATTTTTGGACTGGTGAGCCTCTATAACTTTCTGGAAGAATACTCCAGACACCAGATACAGACAGACCCAAAATGCAGTACAGACGCCAGGAACAAACACTGAAGGTTACAGGTCAGCAAATGGCTAGAGGTCAGCATAAGAATACATCCAACAAAAATCAGGACATTATGGCTTCACCAGCAACCCCAAAAATCAATGGATATTTTAATTCATCAGAAACACAAGAAAATTATTTCAGAGCAGTGCTTATCAAGTTATTATGGGAGTATAAAGAGGAAACAAACAAATCTCTCAAAGAAATAGCCACACAGATGGAGGTAAATTATGAGGAAACTCTCAAAGAAAAACAGGCAAACATAGCCACAAAATGGAGGCACAAGAGGAGAAAACCAATAAAAAATAGATGCCATCATGGAAAGAGAGGAATACACATTCAAACAGATGAAGGAAATGGTGCAAGACATGAAAAACAGAATTAGAATCAATAAAGAAAACACAAACAGAGAAACCCTGGAGCTTGAGAACTTAGAGAAAAGATCAGGAACCACAAAGATAAGGAATACAAACAGAATACAAGATATAGAAGAGAGAATCCCAGGCATCGAATATACAATTGCAGAAATTGATACATCAGAAAAGTTCCAAACACAAAACATCCAAGAAATCAAGGATGCCAGGAAAAGATGAAACCTAAGAACAATAGGAATCGATGGAAAAGAAGATTCCAGGCTACAAATCCAGAAACTATTTTCAAAAAAAATTAAAGAAGAAAATTTTCCCAACTTAAAGAAAGAGATGCCCATAAACATACAAGAGGCCTACAGAACACCAAATAGACTAGACTGGAAAAGAAACTCTTCATGTCACATAAGAGTCAAAACACTAAATCGGCAGAACTAAGAAAAATATTGAAAGCAGCAAGGAGAAAAGGCCAAGTAACATATGAATGAAGACCTATTAAAATGACACCAGACATCTCAACAGAAACTATGAAAGACAGAAGAGCCTGGGCAAATGACCTGTATACTCTAAGAAACCATAGATGCCAATCCAGACTACCATATCCAGCAAAGTTTTCAATCAACACACATGGAGAAAACAAAATATTCCATGACAAAACTAAACTTAAATAATATCCACACAGAAAACCAGCACTACAGAGATACTAGAAGGAAAACTCCAATCCAACAGAAACAACTACACCCAAGAAAACACAGGATATAGATAACTTCACAATAAAAAATTTAAAGAAAACACTTAGTAGTAACACCATCGACTCCACAATAAAAGGAACTAACATTCATTGGTCACTATTATCAACATCAATGGACTCAACTCTCCAATAAAAAGACACAGACTAACAGAATGGTTGCAGAAACAGGATCCAACATTCTGCTGCATCGAAAAATCACACCTCCACAACAAATATAAACAATACCTCAGAGTAAAGGGCTGGAAAAAGGTTTTTCAAGCAAATGGACCCAGAAAACAAGCTGGGGTAGCTAATATCTAATAAAATAGACTTTCACCCAAAATTAATCTAAAAAAAAATGAGGAGGGACACTTCATTCTCAATAAAGGAAAAATCCTTGAGGAGGACATCACAATCCTGAACATCAATGCCCCAAATACAAGGGCACCTGCATATGTAAAGGAAACATTATTAAAGTTGGAATTACACATTTATCCCAATATCTTAATAGTGAGACACTTCAACACTCCAGTCTCACCAAGAGACAGATCATCTAGACAGAAGCTAAATAAGGAAATAATGGCACATACAGAGATCCTAAATCAAATGGACCTAATAGATGCCTACAGAACTTTTCACTCAAACTCAAAAGGGTATACCTTCTTTTTCGCACATCAAGGAAACTTCTCAAAACTTGACCATGTTGTCAGGCACAAAGCAAGCCTCAACAAATACAAGAAGTTTGAAATAATCTCGTGTATCAGACCACCATGGCCTAAAACTAGACCTCAACAAAACACAAATAACAAAAAGCCTACATAGACATGGAAACTAAACAACTCTCTACTCAATGATACATTGGTCAGAGAGAAAATGAAAAAGTAACTTAGAAACTTCATAAAATTCAATGAAAATGAAGGCACAACTTACCCAAATTTATAGGACACAAAGAATGCAGTGCTACGAGTGAAGTTCATAGCACTAAGTGCCTCCAGAAAGAAGTCTGAGACATCCCATACAAGCAACTTAATTGCACACTTAAAATCCCTAAAAGAAAAAAGAAAGAAAGAAAGAAACAGACACACCCAAGAGGAGTAGACAGTTGGAAATAATCAAACTCAGAGCTGAAATCAATGAATTAGAAACAAAGAAAACAATTCAAAGAATCAATAAGACCAAGAGCTGGTTCTTTGAGAAAATCAACAAGATAGACAAACCCTTAGCCAAACTAATAAAAGGCATAGAGAAACTATCTAAATCAGCAAAATCAGAAGTGAAATGGGGACATAATGACAGACACTGAAAAATTCCAAACAATAATTAGGTCTTCCTACAAAAGACTATATGCCACAAAATTTGAAAATCAAAAGGAAATGGACAGTTTTCTTGATAGATTCTATTTGCCAAAATTAAATCAAGATCAGGTAAATAAATTAAATAGTCCTATATCCCCCAAGGAAATAGAAGCAGCCCAGGGAAAAGTAGAGTCAAAGAATAGCTTCAAAGAAGAGCGAACTCCAATTCTCTTCAAAGTCTTCCACAAAATAGAAACAGAAGGAACATTAACAAACTCATTCTATGAAGCCACAGTCACCTTGATACCTAAACCACACGAAGACCTAACAACAAAAAAAGAGAACTTTAGACCTATCTCTCTTATGAACATTGATTCAAAGTTACTCAATAAAATACTTGTAAACCAAATCCAAGAACACATCAAAGATATCCACCAAGATCCTGTATGCTTCCTTCCAGGCATGCAGGGGTGGGGTGTCAATATATGGAAATCCATCAACATAATCCACCACATAAACAAACTGAAGGAGAAAAAGCACATGATCATCTATTTAAATGCCATAAAAGCTTTTGACAAAATCCAACACCCATTCATGTTTAAAGTCGTGGAGAGATCAGGCTTACAAGGCTCATATAAACATACCAAAGACAATATACAGCAAGCCTATAGCAAACATCAAACTAAACAGAAACTTAAATCAATCCCACTGAAATCAGGGACAAGGCAAGGCTGTCCACTCTCTCCATATCTCTTCAACATAGTACTTGAAGTCATACCTAGAGAAATAAGAAAACTAAAGGAGATCAATGGGATACAAATTGCAAAGGAACAAGTCAAAGTATCACTATTTGCAGATGATATGTTAATATACATGAGCGACTCCAAAACTTCAACTAGAGAACTCCTTCAGCTGAAAAACACCTTCAGAAAAGTGGCTGGATACAAAATTAACAAGAACAACAAAAAATCAGATGCCCTCCTGTATACCAAAGACAAAGGGACCAAGAAAGAAATTAGGGAAACAACACCCTTCACAATAGCCACTAATAACATAAAGTACCTTGGTGTGACTCTAACCAAGCAAGCGAAAGACCTGTTCAAAAAAAAAAATTTCAAGTCTCTGAAGAATGAAATTGAAGAAGATATCAGAAGATAGGGAGATAAGAAGATCCCCTGTGGAAAGGATAGGAGCTCCACAAGGACCAAATATAACTGGGTACAGGGTCTTTTCTGAGACTGACATTCAACCAAGGACCATGTATGGATATAATCTAGAACCTCTGCACAGATGTAGCATGTGGTAGCTCAGTAACCAATTGGTTTCCCAAAGTGAGGAGAAAAAGGACTATTGCTAACAGGAACTCAATGACTGGCTCTTTGGCCTCTCCACCCCCCAAGGGAGGAGCAGACCTGTTAGGTCACTGAGGAGGGCTTTGCAGCCAGTCCTGAAGATACCTGATAAAACAGGATCAGATGAATGGGGAGGAGGTCCCCCCCATTAGTGGACTTGAAAAGGGGCACAGTGGAGATGAGGGAGGGAGGGAGGGACTGGGAGGGAATGAGGGGTCGGGACACGGTTGGAATACAGAGTTAATAAAATGTAACTGATAAGGAAAAAATTAAAAAAATAAAAATTAAACAAAAGAAGATCCCCTGTGCTCAAGGATCGGTAGGATTAACAGTGAAAATGGCCATCCTGCCAAAATCAATCTACAGATTCAATGCAATTCCCATCAAATTACCAACACAATTCTTTACAGACCTTGAAAGAAAAATTCCCAACTTCATATGACATAAAAAGAAACCCAGAATTGCTAAAACAATCCTCTGCAATAAAAGATCTTCTGGAGGTATCTCCATCCTTGATCTCAAGCTGTACTATAGAAAAACAATACTAAAAACTGCACGGTATTGGCATAGAAACAGACTGGTGGATAAACTGAATTGAATAGAAGATCCTGAAATAAATCCACACACTTATGGAAACCTTCTTTTTGACAAAGATACCAAAACAGTTCAATGGAAAAAAGATAGCATCTTCAACAAATGGTGCTGGTCTAACTGGATGTCTACATGTAGAAAAATGCAAATAGATTTATATTTATCAACTGCACAAAACTAAAGTCCAAGTGGATCAAAGACCTCAACATAAACCAGACACACAAAACCTGTTAGAAGAAAAAGTGGTGAAAAGTCTTGAACTCATTGGCACAGGAGACAACTTCCTGAACAGAACACCAACACAATTCTTTACAGACCTTTAAATATGAATTCTCAACTTCATATGGAAAAACAAAAGAACCAGAATTGCCAAAAGGATCCTGTACAACAACAGATCATCTGTAGTTATCTCCATCCCTTATCTCAAGCTATACTTAAGAGCAACAGTAATAAAAACTGCATGGTGTTGGCATAGAAACAGAATGGTGGATTAATGGAACCAAGTAGAAGACCCAGAAATAAACCCACACAGCTATGGATACTTCTTCTGACAAAGAAGCCAAGAGCATACAATGCAAAAAAGATAGCATCTTCAACAAATGGTGCTTATCTAACTGGATGTCTACATGTAGAAAAATGCAAATAGATCCATATTCATCATCCTACACAAAAGTAAAGTCCAAGTGGATCAAAGACCTCAACATATTACCAGACACACTAAATCGGTTAGGAAGAAAGTGGTGAATAGCCTTGAACTCATTGGCACAGGAGACAACTTCCTGAACAGAACACCAACAGCACAGGCTTTAAGATCAACATCAATAAATGGGACCTCATGAACCTGAAAACTTCTGTAAAGCAAAGGACACTCCCCATTAGAACAAAATGACAGCACTCAGACTGGGAAAGGATCTTCACCAACCCTGTATCTGACAGATGGCTAATATCCAGAATATATAAAGAACTAAAGAAGTTAAAAAGAAAAAAAATCAAGTAATCCAATTTTAAAAATGGTTTACAGAGCTGAACAGAGGATTCTCAGTAGAGGAATAGTGAATGGCACAGAAACACTTAAAAATTGCTCAACGCCCTTAAGTCATCAGAAAAATGCAAACTAAAACCGCTCTGAGATTTCACCTTACACCCATGAGATTTACTAGGATCAAAAACAAAAGGGACAATACAAGCTGGAGAGGATGCAGAGAAAAGGGAAACCCTCCTCCATTGCTGGTGGGAATGTAAACAAGTATACAACAAAGACATGTGTTCAACCATGTTCACAGCAGCTTAATTCATAATAGCCAGAATCTGGAAACAACCTAGATATCTGTCAATGGAGGAATGGATACAGAAATTATGGTAAATTTACACAATGGAATACTACTCAGCAATGAAAAACAAGGAAATCATGAAATTTGCAGGCAAGGACTAGCACACACAGTTTCTGAGCAGTGGAATACCTGAACTTCTGAGTTGGTGAATGGAAGGACCTCTAACCCAGGAAGACAACGGTGGAGCTTTCTAGACAACAGGGAACATTACAGGAGGTGAAAACTTTGGTCTCAGGTCACTGGGGACTTGTTTGGGGAAGGAGAGAAATGATCCTTTGATCTCGCGGCACTCCCCTCCCCCAGATCTCCCACCTCCTAGGCACAGTGGCACAGCTGGCTGGTCTTTCTCAGAGCAGACCTAACTGCCTGGGTATACAGGCGTTGAGGCAGAGCTCCAAGCCCTTTAGCAGCAGGCAAAGACCAGCAGTACGAGTCCCGGAGTCCCAGATTCTCGTGGCGGCTGCACCATCCTCCCAGGGCCCGAGTCTGCTAGACACCATACTAGCTCCCCAGGATCGCCATCACTGACGGTACGGCCCGCCCAATCCCACAGTAACAGAGAATACGCTATATATTCACCAAACCAGGCAGAAATGTCATACAAGCTAGACACACCAGGGGCTGGGGCCTCCCAAGCTTGGAGAGCACAGTGAAGAGACCCCAGGACTTCCCAGAAAGCATTGGGACTAGCTACCCAGTCTCCAGTTACAGTAGGACTTGGCGGCGGGGCAGCACTGACCTGGCGGGGAACAACAGCCCTCCAGTTTAAGACTAACCAGGGCCAAACCAGAGAACAGAGAGCCTGGTTACCCCATCCCTACTGATGTAACCACCCTGAAATCTCCAGCGGCATCAAGACCTCAGAACCTGGCAGTGACAGCAGCACAGAACTGGCAGGGCACATCAAAGAAGCAGGGCCAAACCAGAGAGCAGAGAGCCGGATTCCACTATCTCTGCCAAGTGACCTGCATGTAAGTGAGTGCACCCTTGAGAATCTGCAGATCCCGAGATCCTGGGTTTTCTAAAACAGAAGCCAGGCATCGAACCCCCTTCCACCC
>REGO01001170.1:13536-41068 GCA_010120015.1 Rhombomys opimus
TTCAGTGAAATGGTTTTCCCAGTTCATAACAAAAAGTTCTGTCCTGGTGACTACTGTGTTTCTATCCTCAAAGAGCACAGGGCATTTTCTATGCATGCCCCAGGTGGAGATTCCTTCCAGTTTATCCACAGTCCCGTGATAACTGTTCAGAGGAATTGTCTGTGCTAGGCCTAGAATCTCAGTTCTGGGCATTGATCTACAGCTTTATCTAGCCACCATGCAGCCAACTCAAATTTACCTGTCACCTTGGGATATACAGGTATCCAATGTCTAATATGACCTTATCAAAAAAAATTTATACTAAGAGTCCTCATTTTTTTAATCCTCTTCTTTGGCTTCCCTTAGGAATTATCTGACCACCTTCCTTCTATTATAGATTCTATGTCTCTTGATGTGTTTCTGTTTCTCTGTCTATGTCTCACTCTGTCTCTTTGTCTATCTGTGTGTATGTGTGTTTTCAGATGTGAGTCTGTATGAAGGTGCATGTACACATGTATGTAGATGGCAGTGGTCAGACTCTAAGTGTCAGTCCTCATGCACTGTCAACCTTGATTTGAGACACAGGCCTGGAGTTCACCTTCTAGGTTAATATGACTGGCCAGTGGGTATCAGAGGTCTGTCTTTACTTCCCTCAGGGCTGATATTACAAGTGGGCATCCAGACACCAAAATGTTTAAAGCAGGTTCTGGGTCTTAAACACAAGAACTCATGCTTGTACAGTATTTACTGACCAAGCTATGTCCATAATCCATATGATGGGTTAGACTCTAACATTTGATATGCAGGATCTGAGTCTACTTTGCTCTGCTTCTTTTGTACTTGCTAAGAGCTTCCCGTAGGATAGCTGCTCAATTAATACTCAGGTAACTAAAATGCAAATATGCAGGAACTCAAGTTTGTTTGTGTTTTTTCTTACAATCCTAAAATGGCTAACACAATCTACATACATGTACTCAATTTCACAAGAGGAAAAAAGACTAAAAGTAATAAAAAAGCCAAGATTTTACTACCATTTTTATAGTTTTCTTTACCTCATGATATCCTTAACTTTGTTGGAGGATAAGTTTCCTTTTTTCCCACAAAATTATTTTTATGATGCCATATTCTTGTCTGGTTTTTTTTTTTTGGATCATGTGTATGTAAATAGGTTTGGATTGTTTTATACAATATCAAATTTCTTACTCTTCAACCTGATACATTCGAATGTGTTATTTTTGCCATTCATGAACTAAAATTATGAAGATAACATTTCAGTTAAATAAGGAGTACTTAACATTAGAAAAAAAGAAAAATTAAATAATCAATTCACTTATACTTTACACAAACATAAATAGATAATATACCATTTGTTTCTCCATCTTTTTCTTCTTCTCCTTCTTCTCTTCCTCTTACTTTTTTTTCTTCTCTTCCTTTTCCTCTTCCTCCTTCTCCTTTTCCTCCTCTTCTCCTTCTAAAACAACATTTCACATAACCCAGGCTGGCTTCAAACTCCCTGTATGGCAAAAATAAACTTGAACTTCCTATCCTCTTCTCTACCTTCTGACAAACATGTGCTACCAAAGCTAGCTAGACAACTGACACTTCTGTGTCATCATCTATGCCCTAGACACTGTTCTAAGTACATTATGAAAAATGTTTTTAGGAAAAGGCCATTTTACAGATCAAGAAAAAAAGTTGTACTATACATAAAGGTGCATGTACTAAAATCCTACCACTAGGAAGATCAAGGAAAGAAAACTGCACACATAGTAAGACCATGTTTATAAGAAAACCAGAAAAAAGACTTGAAGTTCAGGGGGGAATGTGTTGGAAAGGGTCTGGGAAAATTGGAGAGTGAAAGTGGATTTGAACAAAAGACACTATACCACTATGAAATTCCAAAGAATAAATAAAATGTGAAATGTTTTTAAAGTAAAAAAGGAGAGAGCAGGTGATGCAACTACTTTGGTAGAAAGCAATGAGGTCAGGTGATCACCTGTATCAGGAAGTTAAGTTATTATTTTGTATTGTAGGCAACTTCTTCAGCAGGTTTCAGGGTGAGCACTGTTCTAGGCATCCAAATGGCCTGTTTGTCTTTTTTTTTTTTTTGGTACAGTGTTAAACAGTAAAACAGGTTATTTTTTTTTCCTTAGGCTACAGCCCACTACTGTACCTGTTTTTTACGTGAAATAGACACAGCCTCTGTTCAAGAGTGCAGATATTTGTTTGATTTTCTTCAAGTTTTACATCAGTGTTTTCATGTTAACTCTTGTCAGGACCTGGCCTTCCTTCCATTGCTGCAGTGAGACAGATGTTTTATTTTTGTGGACACCCTACTTTAGCCTTCCAAGGGCTAGGATTATAGCTGTGTGTGTTGCTAAACCTGGCTCTGAAGTTCATACTTGAAAGTCCTCTGGAGAGATGGTAATATAAATCAGTGGTAGACTGTTTGTTTAGTGTACATGCACTAAGGTCATCCCTCATCATTGCAAAGAGCAACAACAATACCCTATAAAGTGTTCTATAGATCAAATCTTTAAAGATATGTCTGACTCAGAAAGAAAAACACCAACTATTTCCTTCAATTAAAAAAAAAAACTAGACTAAAGAGAAAAGACATGAGAATACAAAGGGGCAATGGAAATCATTAATATGCTGAGTTGAACAAGAACAGATAAATGGGAGATGCATATATTTGATGTACATTTTATAAAAATGTTACAATAAAACCATTATTATGTACAAAACGATGTACTAATAGTGAGAAGTAAATAAAAGGAGTATCACTTTCACTGTCTCCCTCCTGAAAGAGACCCATACAGGGAAGTGTAGGAGTGAATCATTCAACCATCCCTGCCAAGGAACACACAGTGAAGAGAGCTCAGTAGAGACTGGCTGTCTTGAGCTCCTCAAGCCCTAAGTCCTTACTCAGTGCCTTCATTTGAACACCGTGCAGGGCCATGGTCTCTCTTGTTCACTGATGACTGCACATTAAGACTAATGGTCTCATTTCCCCTAGAAGTGGGGCAAAACGCGATGGACATCCATGGACCAAATGATACATTTGCCTTCACAGAATTAAAATGTTTTTCTTCCCTAGTGAAAATATCATAAAGAGAATGAGAAGACAATTCACAAACTTGCAGAAATAATTTCCTAAAGATATAATTAATTGAGGGCTGTTTCAAAATGTTCAAGTGTATCTAAAACTCAAATGCAAATATAAAATACAATGTAAAAATGGGGGAGATAAGTGAAAAATGCCTCAACAAATGATACAGAATATGAATATATTCTGACATCACATGCCACTAAGCAAAAGGGCAAACTAAAAGAAAAATGCCATACTAGAAGGGTCATCTACTAGAAGGGCCAAAATACAAAAGACTAACAAAAGAAAATTTTAGTGGTGAACAGAATTTTCTAAGGCTACTAGAGAATAACAATAACAGCTCTGTTTTGTGAATATCTCCTAAAGTAGGAAGAATAAGCATAGGGGGCAATTTGAGATGCTGGAATTCAGCTTGGACTTAGTGGTTTTTCTCATGAGTATGGGTATCCTCATATTGAGACATGATTACTAGTCAGAGACAAATGACAAGGATGTGAGCTGAAATGCAAGTGATTCAGGCACCTAAATATTATGCAACAAAAGCCCACATTCATCACTAGTGAGGATGCAGAACAGAACAATCATATTGAAACACAATTTGAACATTTCCTGCAAAAGCATACAGACTTTTCCTGTAGAGTATAACCATTATGTGACTTCATATTTACACAAACAAGTAAAATACTTAACATCTGTGCAATAATATGCACATAATGGCTTACGGAAGTTTTATTTGAAGCTGCCCAAATTGTTAGCAATCAACTTGTTTGTCAGTTTGTGTTCAGATAGATAACCTATGATATATTTAGCCTATGCCATTAAAAATAGAGACCTGTCTCTATTTGACCTTACTACTTCAATTGATCATAACTTGAGCAAATTTTGTGTGGTAAAGCCACCACAAACTGAGCTTTCTTTTAAAATAAAAAAATGAGTTATTAAGTCATGTAAAGATACACAAGAAACATTTATCCATATTACTTAATGAAAGAAGTCAGGATGGAGAGGATACATGGTAAATAGATACATGGTAAATATTCCAGCTGACATTGTAGGGAAAGGCAAAACTATGGAGACAGTAAAGTGTTGGCAGTAACTAGTACTCGGAGGTAAGGATGACGTTAATGTACAGGACAAGGAGTGTTTTCAAGAAAAATTATGTTGTAATAATAAACTTAATGATAAGTATGAATTATGAATTTGTCTAAACCTACAGAAGATCAAATATAACAAACTATGGACTTTACTCTCTGCTGTAATGATATGTAAAGACATATTTACTAAGTATAAAAAATGTACCACTACAGTGTGGGATGTTAAAATCAGGGAGATTGTGTATATCTGGTAACTAAATTTGCATAGGAACTCTGTACATTTTGATAATTTTTTGTTAACTTAAAAATGCTCTAAAAATAACATATGACTGCTTCTGCCTCATTCTTTTCTCTTTAATTTAAGGACTGAACACTAGGGCCCAAGAGGCCAGGCCATTTTTTTTTTCTCTTATATTCATTTGTAGGTTGTCCCCTCAGTTCTCCCTCAGTATATATTATTTGATGTCTAATAGGATATGAGAAGTCCTATTTCTTGACCTAAAGCCTTTCTTATTAAAAGAAAAAGCTTAGTAACAAGGAGGTCCTACAGGGGGACTCTGGAAATTTACCAGTTAGAATAAATTTATTCAACATCATGTCAAGGTGGATGGAGGTTAGGGACTGAGTGGGTTAGGGGATGATGGTAATAGGAGAAAACAAATGGGGAAGGATGGAGTGAGAGGGCACTAGGAGAGACAATTGGGCTTGGATATCTGTGAAAGATTTAGAAACCTAGGAGAATGGAAACTCACAGGAATATATGAAGGGGACCTGTAGGGAGTCCATGTGTTGCTTTATATTCTAATGCTAAATCCTGACATGCAAGATCTGGTTGCTATCAAGACAGACAAACACATTCTCACATACCCCAAGTGATGCTGTGTAAATCTTCTTCCCCAATTTAAAGCTGGTTGGTTAATACAAGTAGCTAAAAGCCTTTAACAGGGCATAAGAAAAGCATTTGGAGCTTAGGTTTCTGGACTTGAGGTCACAGAGAGAGACCATGTGGCAGGAGAGAGAAGGAAGGGAAAGTGATGTGGCAGGAGGAAAAGAAGCCTGAAAGAAGGAAGTCACCATGGGTCAATATGGACCATGAGCATGTGGACATGAGGGCTGGCCTGATGAAACACGAGCAGCCCAGTCAGGAACAATTATGGCAACTAACTTGAGACGTGAAGCTGGGGAAGAGCAAAGTAGCTTAGAAGGTTTATTGACCTGCACATTTATTGATCACTAAAGCTTTTATAAATCCAGCAGGTCTCTGTCTCAATTATTTGGGAACTAGCTGGGGTAGAGAAACCTTCTAGACTCCATTTCCACAACAGTGACTCCTGGCAATAGGGGATATGGAGCATGAAACTGCTGTCTCCTGTAAATAGGCAAGATTTATAATGGAGGGTTTATACAACAACCCAGCCACAAAACCTAAAATGCACAATCTCTCCTGCCAACAAGATGTTCAGTGATAAAGATGGAGCAAAAATTGAGGGAATAGCCAACCAATGAGTGGACCAGGTTGAGATTCATGCCATGAGAGGGTACCTACTCTGATACTATTAATAAAATTCTCCTATACTTGCTGACAGGAGACTAGTATGACTCATCAGAGAGGACTCACCCAGCAATTGATGGAAACAGATGCAAAGACCCACAGACAAACATTAGGAGGAGCTTAGGGAATTCTCTGAAAGATGGGGAGGAAGGATTGAAGCAAGAGGGTCAAGAACACCACACAAAATACTACAGATTCAATGAACTTGTATCCAGAGTGGATGAAAGACTGAACTGCCAGCCAGAGAGCATGCATGGGATAGACCTAGGTCCTCTGCACATATGTAACAGTTGTGCAACTGGGTCTTCATGTGGGACTCCTACAGTAGGAGTAGGGACTGTCTCTGACACCCATTGCATGCCTTTGGATCTCTTTCCCCTAAGTGGATTGCCTTGTCTAGCCTCAATAGAAGTAGATGTACCTAATCTTACTGCAACTTGTTATGTCAAGGTTGGTTGATATCCATGAGAGATCTCTGCTTTTCTGAGAAGAGTAGGGAGATGAATGAGGAAGGTAGCAGAAGTGAGAGGGAGGAACTGGGAGGAAAGGAAGGAGGGGAATCTGTGATCTGGAAGCAAAGTAAATAAATAACTTAAAATAATAAAAAGCCTGCACCTTTTATCTAGCTCTCATTCATGGAAATGAAGGTGACTGACTTTATCTTTCCACAATATCCATTGTTTCCAAGTTGTGGCAGACAAAGGCTGAAAAGACATCTCAGTCAGCAAAGCATTTCCTTTGAATACAGGTGAACCCCAGTTCTGTTCCCAGAAGCTGAGTGTAGCGCTGTGTTCTTGTTATCTTAGCATAGGGCTGGCAGAAGCACGCAGATCCCAGAGGCTTTCTTGCCAAGTTCTAGGCCATTAAGAGTCCCTGAGGACAAAAACCGTGGATAGTGCCTGGCAACAAATAACAACCACAGTTAGTTGACCATTGACCACTGCACACACCTGTCCCCATGCACGGAAGTAGCAGCCAGACTGATGTTTTGTGTTAGATTTCTCACTGGGTGTCCTAAATCAGGATTCTATGTCTAATTCCCAGTAGGACCATCCTTCTGGTAAACAGGGTGTGATTGGTAGTTTTTTCTTACATTTATGCCTGAAATCTCTAATGTCTGACAAACAAATCTATAAGAGTCTCACTGAGAAAGGCTTTGTAGTTTTAGCACTGTTCAGTGTTCAGTTTATTCCTGCAATGCCTTGAAAATCCTGCATCTCCAGTCATGAGCTTGGAAAGCCTGAGACCAAGATACTCATCTTTAACAAATCTCCAAAAGAAAAATTAGCCCCATTCAGGCTGGTAACTCTGTGACCTAAGCATAGTGTTGGGAAACTATGGACCACTTTGTTTTGGGTGAGTGCTCCTGGAGTTCATCTTCTTTATCAGGGCTTTCAGTTTCTTATAGATTGAAGACTCTATCTATATTGATGCAAGGTAATCCTCCTTTTGGTAAGGCAGACGCTGAGAATCTTTAGTAATTAGTAGTGTAGGAGATCTTCTGGAGCAGGCCTGACTGCCATGTTCTTTAGCATGTCCTCTTATTGAGATCTCATTAATTTTATTCATGTTTTTAAATCCAAGATTTACTAGGAAACACTACATTCCTAAAGCTGGATGATCAGTTTTTCTAGATTATAGGAAAATTGTAACACAAGGCACAGAACTTAAACAGATGTTTCCTTAGAAAAACGCAGGTTTGTTCTATTCTTATTCATTACAGGTCAGATTGAAAAGCTTATAATTTTCTGAAAGGAAATTGTTCAAAATTATGGAATACAAGCACATTATCTTTCGTGTTTATCTGATTTGCAGACGTAATCATCATTTTTCTAATATTTTCTGTTTCCTTCATTCTCGCTTCTGTATCTCAGACTTTCTTTTTATTGTTTTAGTTATGTATGTCAACCTAGTATATTAGACACAAAATCCCTCCTTTAAAGAGGACTAGCATAAGGTGGACCTTAGGCTCTCCTTTATGCATCCTCCTGAAAGCTCAAGATCTAGCTTGACTCTTAACACCCAGTTTCTTGGCCTAGTATAATCACCACTGACTGAGCTTTCCCCAAAGTCTACACTTATGCCAAGACCTACTCTGACTGTCCCAAGCCTAGGGGCCTCCAATATCACATCAAACCACATGTCTAATGAGTATCTTAGCAGTTATTTCCCCCCTAGGACCCAGGACATAACTTACCTATGCCCAATACGGAAGCCCCCTTTGAGCTACATCTCACCTGTTAACCCAGCCATATCTTACACATCCTTCACCATGGTCTAGCCAGGTAAGTCTGCCTCATGCCCACATACCCTCTCCAACCCCTACATTTACCACCAAACTCCAGACTTGTAACAGGACATATATTTCCATGGCAGTCCAGCCCCTACCTGACTCTATTCCACCTAAGCCATATCCAATATTTAGGCCCAACCTGGTCCAAACATCAAGTGTTCTGCCCCAACCTTCTCTGTGCATACCAGATACAAAAAAAAAAAATCAAGATAGTATTTACCTCAAAAATTCCACCAATCTCACAGAAATATTCACTGCTGAGAATTACCTAAATTACTCCCAGGACACAGAATTTAAAAGAACAGTAATGAACATCATCAATGAATTCAAGGAGTTTAAAGAAGACAAAGAAAGAAGTGCTCAATGAAATTAAATAGAATGGAATTTAGAGAATAAACTCCTGAATGGTGCCCAAAAAAAGATTAACAGAAAGTTAAAGGAAATAATGAAGGTAATTCAACATTTGAAATAGAATTCAATAAAGATTGTAAATGTTTTTATTTCCTCAGTTGTGGGCATGTGATAAGAGCCAACTGCACTCAACTGAACTGTACCAAATTGCACCAAACTGTATTGTACCCCCAAACTCTACTGTATTTTCTCTCTTGCTTTCTCTGTGTGTGCTGCTCTCAAGTAGCTTCTCTTTCCTGTCTGTTCTCATAAGAGATAGGGATATCCTATCTCTGAATTATTTTGTCTGCCCTTCACTTAGAGATCATTGTTTAGAACTACAAGTGTATGCTAAATTCCAGCCAGAGGGATTAAAGGTGTGTGCTAAGGGTGTATCTGTATTCCAGCCAGATCACACAGATCCACCAATCAGTTTTTCTATATTATAGGAAAATTGTAACACAAGGCACAGAACTTAAACAGATGTTTCCTTAGAAAAACGCAGGTTTGTTCTATTCTTATTCATTACAGGTCAGATTGAAAAGCTTATAATTTTCTGAAAGGAAATTGTTCAAAATTATGGAATACGAGCACATTATCCTGGTAGTCCTTGGATGTCATCCCTTCCCAGAGCAGCCATGTTTCTGGATAAAAATAACTTGACAAAAGGTATAGAAACATTGAAGACTACCCAAGCTTAATTGAAGATGGAATTGAAAAACCCAATTAGAAAACTCAAAGGAAAGGCTTGCAAGTAGAATGGATCAAGCAGAAGATAGAATCTGAACCAAATAAGCAAGAATGTGAAATTTAAAAAATACAGAAAAGAAACATACAGAAAATGTAGAAAATATGGAAATACCAAACCTTTGAATTACAGGACTAAACTAGGAAGAAAGATGACAGACTAAGCCTTAAACAACCTCATAGAAGAAAACTTCTCCATACTAAGGAAAGACAAATCTCCATAGATATAAGAATCACACAGAACCCTAAATAGACAAAACCAGAAAAAAATTCTCACGGCACATCAGAGTTAAAAGTCTTAAAAAAAATAACCAAACCTTCAAGACAGAAACACAAGTCAGATATAAAGGAAAACCTATCTGAATAACAGCTGAGTTTTCAACATGAACTTTGACAGCTAGTGGAACATGGAGCAATGTATTATAAATCTTAAGACCACAACAGCCACACCTAAAGATACAGGAAGTAAGGGCTACTGATTTTTTTGAGTTAATTTTGTATCCAGCCACTTTGCTGAAAGAGTTTATCAGCTGAAGGAGTTCCTAGTAGAATTTTTGGAGTCACTCATGTGCAAATACTGATACTTTGACTTCTTCTTTCCAAATTTGAATCCACTTGATATGCTTTAGTTGTCTTATTGCTCTAGCTAGGACTTTAAGTACTATGTTGAAGCAATATGGAGAGAGTAAGCAGCCTTGCCTTGTCCTTGATTTCAGTAGAATTGGTTTAAGTTTCTCTCCATTTATTTTGATGTTGGCTATAGACTTGTATATTATTGCCTTTACTATGTTTAGGTATGTGCCTTGTATCCCTGATCTAAACTGTAAATAATATAATAATAATAACAATAAAAAATAATAAAAGATACAGGAAGCAATATATCAGGCTGTCCAGAGGAACAACCAAAGGACTATGAGAAGAAAAGGGAAGTCACAAAGTATCAGTAAAACAAATCAAACGAACAAACAAAAACCCTTATAAAGCAAAACAAAAAGTCAACAGCACAATGATCACAATCAACACATAGGTCAAAAATAATTTAAGTATTAACAACCTCATTTCTCCAATTGAAAAAAATGTGGGGAGGCTGCAGCAGTCTGTCTGGTGCCTGGGCAGCACACTATAGCTTGCAATGAAGGAGCACAGGAGATCTGGCCCCACCTCTTGTCTGCAGAGAGGTGGAGTGGGTACTGGAGTGATGCTCCCCAGTTAGCCTTTGCCACCTGTAGTGGTCAGGAGAGCTGGCTCCAAGACCCCGGGAGCTAGAGAGCTGTTCATACCCCTAGCTGGTGGGACAATGGGCCCTGCACCTCACTTGGACAACACAGTGGACCTGTCCCTGGTGGTTATAGCATGGATGAGCCAGCCCAGATGGTGATAGAACAAGTGAGCTGTCCCGGTCCCTCAGAAGCTACAGCACTTGAGAAAGCTACAGGGCCTCAACTGGGCAGCACAGTGGATCTGGCTCTGGAGGTATTAGTGCAGGGGAGCTGG
This sequence comes from Rhombomys opimus, assembly GCA_010120015.1. NCBI lineage: Eukaryota > Metazoa > Chordata > Mammalia > Rodentia > Muridae > Rhombomys > Rhombomys opimus. Next base: position 24,198 of record REGO01001170.1, read on the forward strand.
CCCTGAGTGCATGAGAGTGGGAGTGCTGACCCTGTCTCCTGCTGATGGTAGCATAGGGTGCCCTAACAAGAACAATACTTGAGAACTCCCACTGGTGGTACAGTTAAGGGAGAGAGGCAGCAGACTGACCAGCTAAGCTACCACCCAGGCCATTATCAAGGTCTTTGAGTTTGCCCACTCCAAAATCTACATCATCTGTGAGCTGTTGGGGTATATGAAAGGCCCAGTCCTCCTGATCCAAAGCTGCAGGAACTTCATGACATGGGGTAACAAACAGGATAACTGCTCATGACCCAATATTCATGGTGTCACAGAACCAGAGATCTCATACCAGAACAATGACTCATTGCAAGTGAAAATGTGTGGATAGATGGATACATTGTGAGATACACTGTGACATACTACAGCTTCCATGAGGAGATATTTTCTAGGCTTTGATTTGTTTATTTTTGTTTGAATATTTTTTATTTTTGGGAAGAAGTTACAAGGGTGAAGGGTGAATAAGAGGGGACAGGGAGATGAGTGGGAGTGGGCACATGATGTGAAACTCACAAAGAATCAATAAAAAGTTTTTAAAAAGTGAATGATATGTATTAAGTCTACTTGTAAAGCAATGTCAAAACACTTTTAATTTGGAAAGATAGGAGGTTTTATAGAAAAGAAAATGTGTGTTTGAATAGATTTGGAAACAAAATTCCTCTATCTTTAGTCTACAAAAAAACAAAACAACACAACAACAACAACAAAATGTTAGCATTGAAGATAGGGGCCATTAAATGAAAGAATGAACAAAAGTACTCCAATCAAATTGTAATGCCAGGATCACGGGGCCCTCAGAGACCACCAGGAGATGATTTGATGCAATAGCAAGAGAGCTTTATTACGAGAGCGATCGAACTCGGGACCCAAGTCTCACTGACGAAGCAGTAGAGAAGTGTGACCCCAAGCTCTGAGTGAACAGGATTTTTAAAGGAAAAGTCTGTGATCAAGGGTTTTCAATGACAGCAAGCAAAGGGGGGGAGGTTAATACCTTGATGTTACAGGATCAGGTAAATGTTAGAGGGGTGAGGTAACCTCTGTGGCACTGTTGCCTAAGACATATGATCACAATGGCTATTCTTTTTAAACTATGTTTGTAACATTGGGAAGCTTTTTCCCACCCGATTCTCAACCGATTCTCATTGGTTATTGCTAGGGAGATTGTCTCTATTTTCTATGAAGTATTTATTCTGGGATATTTCCTGGAGGCTGTTGCTAGGAGAATTAACTTTGTTGTCTGCCAAGTGTACATTCTGTGATATTTCTTGGTACCTGAATTCAGCTCTCAGTCAAGATGGCTCCTCATTTCAAAATGGAGTTATACCCAGGCTAACTATACCCAGGCTAACTTAAACTCTTCAAAATGCATACACAACCCAAATAGACACTGGTATCCTAATATCTCATACTACTTCAGACTAATGGCCTTTGTTCAAGTCCTGTAGTTTACCAGTTGTGTGAAACTGCCCATCACCAAAATCTTTGAGCAGCAGACATATCATATGATAAGCCTTGTCTTGTAGGAATGCCAAAGTGTTTAGAAGATATGTAAAATTATGAAACTATTTTTTAAATAGTAATTTTTGTTATAATTCATTTTCCTTTGATGTTGCAGTTCACCACAGTGATTTTTGAAGCCAGGAATTATCTTAGAAATTATATGACATTCCAAGACAAAGAAAGCCTATCAGATAAAGCAAAACTTACCAGAGAAACTAAGGACTATTTTTTTTTTATCAATTTCAGTGTGAGGTAGGCTTCCTCATTTGCCACAGCACAGTAATTTTGTTGTTGTTTGATATTTTTTTCTTAGAGTGTTTCATCTGTAGCCTTATGTGTCCAAGAAGTAACTCTTGTAGACCAGGCTGGCCTCAAAAACAAAACAAAACAAAACAAAACAAAACAAAACAAAAAAATAAATCTGCCTGCCTCTGCCTCTGCCTTCCCTACCTCTGCTTCCTCTGCTTCCTCTGCTTCCTCTGCTTCCTCTGCTTCCTCTGCCTCCTCTGCCTCCTCTGCCTCCTCTGCCTCCTCTGTCTCTTCTGTTTCTGCCTCTGCAGATTGCTGGGATTTAAGGAGTTCATCACCATTTCCCAGCACAGCAGTTTTGTTTTTTTAATGCACTCCAAGGGCCCTGTAACTTTCCTTGCCTTGAGATGCCATTCAAGTTAAACCATGTCAATTTTTATCCCTCTAACCCCTACTGAAAATGTTTGAAAGTCTCCAAATTACACACAGTGTTTCCTGATAAGTGCCCTTTTGAGGAGCATGGGCTGGATTCCCCACAGTGTCTTCTAGGTATCCTACCTTTCTTAGAGGTATCACTCATTTCTTGGATTATGAGTGTATAGAGTGCCTGGATCCAGCCCCGGGTGAGGAAAGGGCTTGAAGGAGGGTAGATTCGAGAGCAAAGAGGGATGAAGGACAAAAGGATCAGACTTGAGTCAACATTCAGTTTCATTTCACGAGAGATGGACGGAGAGGAAACACATCTCAATATGGCTTGTTTTGACAACTTGTGTCTCTTGCAAGCTTTATTTATACATCAAATCATTTCCTCAGAAACTTTAATTAGTGATTACATAGCTTTAAGTCTTCCTTGGTTGCGTAAGGAACCAAGGAACAAAAGAAACAAAGCAAGAAAACAGCAAATTTCATAATAACTAAAAACTAACATTATTGAAAAATCAGCTTTCTTTTAACTCCAAGTTTTCTTTCTTAGGATTGGTGTTTCAAAACATGCTAGACATGATGACTGTATTTGAGTTTTTGTTTCTAGTTGACATAAAAATAATATATCAACAATCATTTCCTCCCACCTGTTACATTAAACTTACCTTCCTTCAAAAGTTTAATCTTTCTGACCCTTAGTTGATACTTCCTTTCCTTTCTTTATATTTCTTTTATATTTAAAATAAAACCATCATCTTTTACTTAGATTTTTAAAATATTGTGCAATCTTTTTACTTAAAAAAAGGTCTGTCCTTTTCTCTTTCTATATAATATCAGAGCAGTCCTGATATAACAAGTTTCTTCAGGAAGACAGGCAGTTCACTGAGACAAAATGTTTGTCTCTGTCATGAACCCTTGTTTCAATACATTTTCTATCTTACTTACAGTCCTGTAAAGAATAGAATATCAGGGTTTCTAACTTTGTTGTCAAGGAGGTACCAAGTCTGTCAACAATACATGATCAAAATCTATTCCTGCCCATATTATTTCATTGTTTCTGAAGCTGAACATGAAAGCCTAGTGATTCAGTTAGAGCTTGTCTGCTTCCAAAATTTCCCCAAGTTTTTCTTTTTTAACCTTTTTTTTTCTCAGATCCACTACATCAGGCTTACTAATATCATTTATTAAAAATCTAACAGTAAATCTAAATAGATTCTAAGGAAGGCTCAAATTTCTGCACAACTGTTTTTCCCAGGAAACCACCATTAGTCTTATATTTCTTATTAACACCACTTTTGTTACATTATTCCAATGGTAGCCTTTGGAGAGAAGCCTTTAACAGTAAAAAATATCCACAAAGAGGGTGAAGGCTCAATCCAAGGCATCCAGACACTGGAACTTTGTCAAGAAATGCCTTTAGGACACTTGGTTGTCAGGGCACTGGAACTTTGTCAAGCACTGCCCCCAGAATACTTGGCCTCGCCAATAGAGCACTCCTGGCACAGGCTTACAGGATACATTCTATTCATGCTAGTTTTCGCCAAATCCTCCAAGTAAATGCCCAGGGCATTTTCCCCTTTTACAGCTTCATTTCTTAACTCTGAGGATCTCATCTTGTTCCTCACCACCACATCATATGCTAGCCTACCCTATAGCCACATTTAAATTATTTTTCCACTGAATGGCTTGAAGTTTCCTAAGACAAAAGTTTGTATTAATCAGGTAATGTTCATTTGATTACATTCTTGTAAAATTCCATTTCCCTTCCTTTTTCTGGACAGTATAATTAATTGTATGGTTACTTACTACATCATGTTTATCTTAGCCCGCCAGTACTAGCATGGAGACTTCTAAGAATAGATGGTCAAATTATGCTCCTGGAAAAAATAAGTCAATGAACATTTGGGCCTAACTGAGTATTACTTAAGTCCAATTTTTTTGATCAGTTTTTTCATGCAATAAGTTTTGATTACATTTTTCCCCTATTCAAATTCCTTTCAGATAAATGAAGCAAAGACATTTATTTGTGTACTTTATTTTATTTTTATTTTATCAAATACAGAGAAAAGGTTTTAATGCAAATATTAACCACATTGTCATTTTTTTGTTTACACATTTCATCTATTTTACTGTTGAATTATTTTAAATTCAATTAATTTAAAGAAAAGTTAATCACAATTCTATCTCATTTTGAAGCAGATTAGCTAATACAGAAGTTACTACAATTTCTTTTTAATAAAACTCTTATTCTTAACACTGATGAATATGTGTGAACAATGTAGTTTACTGTGTTAAACATATTGATAAAACGAAAATTTGAAAAATTAAAGGTAAACAGAAAATGCAGATAATTTCTCAAATTTCCCATACAGAACAGGAACAAAAAAAGTGATTCACCACATTTGCTTTAGTCACAAGCAGTCCTTCACTACCTTTTTAATTCATTGGTCTCTTGAACTACAAAAATAAAATGAAAATGCTCCAAGTTCACTAGGTATGAGAGAGAGGACCTGTTGGACATAGCTGTGGAACATTTAATTGTTATGGATTTATATGTTACTGAATATGGCTGAGGCTCCAGCTCTTTCTTCTTCATCTTTCAAAGCCTCATTGTACCAGGACTGGAAGGCACTTGGAACTGTGTGGTTGATCTTAGCCCAAAACCCCAGGATTTTCATCTTGCTTGTCTCAGCATTGCCTCATGGGCCCCACAGAAATTCATAGCTTGCAGGATGGCTGTTAGATACTTGATGTACTCCAGGTACTTAAGCTTTACTAAACCTTGTCTGAGAAGCTTCCCGTGTTCACCAAAAATGAAAAGTTTCTTTCTATAACATATTTTCATCTTATTCAGGAATTCCCAGATCTTTTCCTCAGCTGTACACTTCCCTTTCAGGAATATCACATCTAGGAAATTCATTAGCAGGCTGGTCCTGGGAAATCCCCTGCCTCTACTCACAACACCATTGTTAGGAGATTCGTTTTGCTAACAAGGATGTAGGAACGCTTCATAGAATCCACTTCCTTTAAGTCTACAGGGAACATCACCTCTATGTTGAAAGAAGTTCTTTTAAGGATCTCAAACAAGTGTTTTCTGTGCTTTTGCGTGACCATCGCCAACAATTCAGCTTTCAAAATGGGTCTTTGCATTTTATACATGCTTCACCACCACTCAGACTGTACTAATAAGAAAGCTTCCAGCGGGTTGCACAGTAGAGGTTGGGGCCTGGAAAGAACTTTGTGTTCTCTTGATTTTGTACTTGGCTCCTTCATATGATCTTGCAGAAGAAACTTTTTAGACTTGGCGGTAGAAAGGGCTCTCTGAGGCACTTCAGAAGTGCTTTGTAGCTCTACAAGAAAGGGCTCTCTGAGGCACCTTGGAAGTCCTTTGTAGCTTACAAACAGACTTTGTACTAGTTGCATCCCCCAAATGAGAAGATGGAGTGAGAGAGTTTTTCTCTACTGCTGCAGAGGCCTGAGCACTGTGGAGATCCTGGGTCTCACTTCCAGCCTGGTGGCATTTTGCTCCACATGGAGCTTATGCTTCTGACTGTGAGGCATGATGTCCTTGTTCAGGAACAATAAGCAGGAGTGTAAGCCAGCAAACCAGCGATTCAGCCTTCTGGAGAGAGAATGAGATTGCTTACATAAGTACCTCCAGCACAGAAATAACGTTTGGCTTTAAGAACCCCACCTTTACAGGATTTTGGTAAAAGTACTGTCCTAAGAACTCAGTGGGCCCTTGTTCTGACCAGCCTGTCCTCTGATAACCCTATGGAACTAGTTAAAGTGTGCTTTAGACTACAGTTTGCCACCACTGCTTGGTGTGCACTAGGAATGCTAATGGTGGTAGCCTGTTTAAATCTGGTGGATCCCCTTCCTTCTGGGATAGGAAGATGTCTCAGCTTCAAAGCCAGTGCCATTATCTTATCAAACTCTTACTAATGCTCTGACCCCTTCCTTATGCTGCACTAATTTTTTTAAACTCTGTCTAATATCCTCATTCTTTTCCTTCAGACCCTAAGATGAAATGAATGAATACCTGGGCCTTCAGCACTTTTAATGGGTCACTCAGTTCTAAAGGTTGACACAAGCTCACAGAGTATGCATGCCCAGAAATACTCTGCCTGTTGAGTCTGGCTGCTCTGTTAGATAGCACTTTACTCACTGAAACTTTCTATGCACAACTTAGTGTAGCAGGTTTGCTAGGGCCATACAGAGCTAGGATAATCCCATAGAAAAAAGATTTAGTGGAACCCTGTAGGTTGTAAGACTGGAATTGTTCTCCTATATCCAAATTCAGGGTCTAAAACTTAAATCAAGATGACTCTTAGAAGTTCACCTGCAATTGATCAGACTGATGTTGAGTCTTGCAAGACATGACATCACAAGAGAAATAAGGATGAAATACATCCTGCCACTGTTGCCCAGGATCTCCATACTGACAACAGGGTGTGTTGCTATAGAATCTCACTATTACAGAATCCATGATTTGTAGGTCCCCAGCATATCAATTGGATCTAGGGACTCTGCGCCGTTCTAACCTGAGTAATGTGAACCTGAAATGAAGCCTGGACCTTCCTCAGTCACCATTAGAAGTAATCATTTCCAGCCTCAACAGTCTAACCCCTGTAAAACTTCTCAGATGTGACAGCAGATACAGAGCTCTCTGAGCCTCCCTATTTGGGAGAACATGTCCTTTAATCACCACCCAGAGTCTCCCAACTGATTTTGACCAAGACCCTTCCAGAACCAGTTGTCTGTCTAGTACATCCAATTATGCCGCTTTCTATGACTTTCCAGGCATAAATGAGAGAAACTTCAGTCATGGAATTCTGTCCACTGAATGATTTCTCTGCATCCTCCTTTGACCAAAACAAGTTCACTAGCCACAAACATATTCCTTTCCTTCCTTGGTCCTTTGAGTGAAAATATAGACACACCATACAGGAGAACAGCTTTCTTTGGGTCCTCACTGGACTGGAAATGGAGTTGAGTGTATTGATATCTCCTCTTTTAAGAAGTGAATTCTCAGACCCAAAGGATTCCTCACTGTACTGATTGAAGTCCCTTAGCCTCCAAAGAAAGCCATAGCCTTCCTAAGGAAGCAATGTAGGCAAGAACTACGCAGGGGGTTGGGTGGGGAAGGGTGAGGGAAAGGACATAATGACACTGGTGCACTCAGTGGGAGGCAAGCTAGATAGGGGGACACAGCAGAAATTTGTGAAAATCTTGTTTAGGGAACAATTCCTGTATTCTTATCCTTACAAGGAGCCACTCAGCTTTATTTTAGTTTTCAACAACTACTCCTCTACCAGACCTCAGGTCCCTACCCATCACATTCTAGTAGGTTGATTGCTGTGTTCTTTCAGGCAGAAATGAGGAGTACCCCAAACCCCTGTTCATAAACTTAACATAGTGGATTCAGTGGAGCAAGAATCTTCCCTCTATTAATGCAAGGTTGCCACCCGCAAACATAGCCACCACCTTGCTTCCTTCTTACATCAGAAGTTTAGAGGTATACAAACTAAATGGTCCATATCCAGACAGGAATGAAGTTGAGTATTTTGATAGGCCTCCACCTCCTTCTCCACTTTGAAAGAGCGGTCTAGCAGAGCTAGGAATCTCTTCCTCATAGCACTGACCTGAATCACACACCTCCTAAACAAAGTTTACACCTCCCTCAGTCAGCTGATAAGATCTGGGCAAGTGCACATCTCCCTCAGTCCACTGGGCAAGTATTCCTTGGTATCCACTGTTGGAAATTCTTAGGTCTGGTAGCAGGAGCTGAATGGCACCTCCCTGTGTAACCCAGCTTTACAGTTTTTGACAACTCTTGCAATTCTGGGGCTCATACAATCCCATTAGGCTTCTTTTTGTGACTCTCCAGACAGAATGGGGAAACACACCAAAAACATATCTGCTGACTCACCAGAGTGAATTCTATGAATCCTGTGTTTCCTCCCTCTATAGATGCCAGCCCACCAGTATCAAGCACAGTCCTTACCTTCCTTAGTCCTTTGAGTGAAAATCAAGGTACACTACAAATGATAACTACAAGCCTGTAGATAGGACATAGGACACTCTACTAGCTCACTCTTTCAGGGTAAAAATGAGGGGTAGCTTTGACACAAACCCACCCACAAAACTTTTACCCAAAACTTATCCTGTCTACAAGATGTGCAGGGATAAAAGATAGAGCAGAGATTGAGGGAATGTCTAACTAATGCCTGATCCAACCTGAGACCCACCCTATCAGAGAGAGCCAAACACTTATACCATTAAAGATACTCTGCTATGCTTGCAGACAGGAGCCAGCCTAGAATAGCTATCCTCTGAGGCTCCACACAGCAACAGATCAACACAGATGCTGAGACTCACAGCCAAACACTGGACAAGGGGTATAGAGTCTTTCAGAAAAGTTGGGGGAAGAATAGAAGGCTTGGGGGTGGCAAGAGCTCTACAAAAAGACCAACCAACTGACCAGAGTCCAGAGGGGCTTGTTGAGACTGAATCACCAACCAAGGACCATGCACTAACTGGATCTAGACCCCCTACTCAGAGGTAGAAAATGGGCAGCTCTGGATTCATGTGGGTGCCCTAGTAAGTTGAGCAGGGACTCTCTCTGACATGGACTCAGTTGCCTGCTTTTTGATCACTCCACCCTGGAGAGGCCACAAGGGAAGAGTATATGCTCAGTCCTGGTGTGACTTGATGAGCTGGGGTGGGCAGGTAAGGGAGGGTTCCGTTTTTCTGAGGAAGAGGAAATGGGTAAAGAAAGGGGAAGGTGGAACCAGGAGGAGAAGAGGGAGGGGTTATGATGGGGATGTAACAGAAATAAAGAAATTAATTAAAAACTAGAAAAGTGAGAGGCAAGTCAGTCTTATATCTCTACCTGTGTATTCAAAGTCTGAGAACAGGAGACTGACCATGTTACTGCCAATCTTTTTTGTTTCAGTAGTTGATCCTTTCTCCTAAGAACCTTATCTTTTCCTGATCCTCTCTGGTATAAGTTCTGGCAAGATACGATTCTTTCTTTCTCAAAAGTTCACAGTTAGAAATTAGTGTGGACAACATTAGACTAGGGATATGCACATCCCAGAAAAGCTGACAACAGATTCAGAATTCTAGAAGAGACAACTGTCCTTCCTCAAATGGTATTTTTTTAAGGACACCCACTGAAAACCATGAGAATCAGGTAATTACCCTCCTTTCACCAGTCAATTCCATCACTGAACACAAGAGATGCTATATGGCTATACAATCTGTCGCATTCTAAAGCTGACTTAGAGCAGGTTTGAGAAGATCTCTAAATGAAGCCATATATTTCATGGTGGTGTGTACATTTTTCCCATTCATTAGGGAGTGTTGTTATATTCCTGTGTCTTAAAAGTGTCTTAGAAATCATTCCATATCAACAGACACTTGAAGTATCCATACTGCATGAAGTTTGAAGATCCGTATCCCAGGCCTGTTGTAAAATCAAGACACTGTTATACCAGGCATCAGTGCTATAACAGGTGATCCTGAGAAGAAAGAAAAAAATTATGCTGCTGATTCCTTGTTTCCAATAGCCACCATGAGTTCCTTTTAATATATTTATTTACCTATCTTGTAGAATGGACACTTAAAAGATGCTTGCCATGGTGTTGACTAAGTTTAAGATTATTTGACTTTATGTATGTAGGTTGCTATACTGTCAACATGTTTTATATTTTCTTTTTGTTTTAAAAAGTTTTATTTATTTATTTATTTTTGGTTTTTCAAGGCAGGATTCACTCTCTAGCTCTAGTTGTCCTGGAACTCACTCTGTAGACCAGTCTGGATTTAAACTCAGAGAACCACCTGCCTCTACCTCTCAAGAGCTGAGATCAAAGGCATGCACCACCACCACCTGGCTTATGTGACTATTTTTTTAATTTAAAATTTTATTTATTTTATTTCATGTGTATGAGTGTTTTGCCTGAAAGTACGTACACCATGTGCATGCATGTCCCCAGTGAGTTAGAAGAGGGTGTTGTAGCCCCATGAACTGGAGTTACACAGAGTCATGAGCCTCCATATAATTTCTGAGAAACAAACCTGGGTCTTCTTCAAGAGTAACAAATGCTCTTAATTGATGAATCATCTAAGTAGCCTTTTATGTTAAGTGCTCCTAATTGCTTCATCATTCTATCTCAGTTCCTTTAGGCACAAACTTTTGTAATACCTTAGGGAGTTGGGCTTAAGACTACAGTATGTACTAGTTTTTAGTAATACTTTTGATAATACTGTATTATAAAATGGAAATTCCCTGAGATGTTTCAGAGTATTTGAAAGAAAAGGGAATTAGTGGATACAAAGGAGGTCTCTCCCAGGCAAGTGGTGGTTCAGTCTTTATTTGCCTTATTTATTTAAGATAGATTCCTGTGTAGCCTGGACTAACCTTGAACTCACTATGTAACAAAGGGTGACTGTAATCTCCTGATCTTTCTGCTCTTCCTTTCAAGTTCTAGGATTACATCTATGTTCCACCACACCTACCCAGGCCTTATTTTTGGTCTATTCATTTATTTGTATTTTTAGCATAAATTAACTCTAAAGAAGTTTTGTGGCTTTTTCACATACATGGTATATTATAACACATGTTATATTCATACTTATGAATTCCCCCATTCCCAGCTCTTATCCCCAGCTTCTATCCCCTTTTTCCCAATTAGTCTTCCTCCTACTTTCAAGATTATGTATATTTACGTGTATATATATATATATATATATATATATATATATGTATATATAATGTGAAAAATGCAGTTATTTGATTTTTGGAAAAATTACAGCACTTAAACTCATGATCTCCAGTGCCATCTACCTTTTTGGAAGTAACATGATCTTTTACAACATTCATACATTACATATGTACATGGTTCTATCATTCCTAATTATAGTATTTCTTTTTCTTCATAAACCATAGTCAAATAGGAGTTCTGCTTCATGCTTTCAATCCTCGCACTCTGGAAGGAGAGGTGGAAGGATTCTCCACACTTTGATTCTCCACCTTGCCTGGTCTGGTGTTGTGAGATTTTTTTCCCCATAGTCAATAAGCACATAAAAAAATCCATCACATTTATTTTGATGTTCTTAGTGCTTTCACTGGATATTATATCCAGTAGTTTGAATACAGAGAATTTATCTGTTTTGCTCTGGTACACATCCTAGAGTCAAGCCTTGTGCTTCCATGATTACCTATAACATTCAAAATAATAAAATGAAGAAGGAATTCAGAATCATAAAGCAAGTCTCATGCTGGGAGCAGTGAAATACTGAGGGGTTTGATTATCTTATACTGTGGAAGATACTATCACTTATTAGCTATGCAAATTTAAAAATTCTCTGAGCTGTATGTTTCACATTTGTGCAATGGTTTTGGTAAGTTCTGAAGAGTTTAAGTTAGCCTGGGTATAATTCCATTTTAAAATGAGAAGCCATCTTGACTGGGAGCTGAACTCAGGTACTAGGAAATATCACAGAATGTACATTTGGCAGACGACCAAGTTAACTCTCCTAGCAACAGCCTCCAGGAAATATCACAGAATAAATACTTCATAAAAAATAGAGACAATCTCCCTGGCAATAACCAATGAGAATTGGTTGGGAATTGGCTGGGAAAATTCTCCCCAGTGTTTCAGATATAGTTTAGAATAGCCATTGTGATTCTATGCCTTAAGCAATTGTGATTATGTGCCTCAGAGAAGGTCACCTTGCCCCTCTAACTTTTACCTAATCCTGTAATTTCAAGGCATTAACCTCCCCCCCCCCAGGCTGCTGTCATGGAAACATGTGCCCCTCCCCCTGCTTGCTCTCATGGAAACCCCCTGCTCACAGTCTTTCCCTTTAAAAATCTTCCTCACTCAGGGCTCGAGGTCCCACTTCTCTACTGCTGCATCAGTGAGACTTGGGTCCTGAGTTTGATGGCTCTCGTAATAAAGCTCTCTTGCTATTACATCCAGGAGTCTCCTGGGTGAGGGAGGGTCCTATGATCCTGGCATTACAGTCCTATCTTCTACTACCCATAGAACAAGTGCAAGAAATGGAAAGTATTTGATACAGTGACTAGCATGTATTGAATCTTTCCCTTGTGCTATCTTATGGCTGCAGATTCCAACTAAAAGACTCTTCTGCCTGTACACACACACACTTAGGACTTAACAAAAGTAATGGGAGCTTCATCTGACAGGTCTGCTTTAAAACCATCTCAGTATAAGTTCCACAAAGCCTTATTCAACTGGCAAAATGTATTAACAAATAACACATATGAAAATGACAGGGAGAATATTTCACATTTGCTCAGGTCAGTATTCATTAATTTCTATTTAACATATTAGAATATGCTTACCATGATTATTTTCTTATTAGTAGTAAATCAAGATGTCATTATAAACTAAGGATTAGATGGTCTGAAAAGAGTCCCACATTCATTGCCTAGAGCTGTGGTAATAAACCTCCCTGATGCTGTGATCCTTTATTACAGTTCTTCAAGTTGTGCTGACCACTAACAATAAGATTATTTTATTGCTACTTCATATCTTTAAGCTTGTTACTATTATGTATTGTGATGTAATATTTGATATTCAAGATATATGATATATAAAACCAGAAGACCTGACCAAGGTAAGAACCGCCTTTCTAGAATTTTAAAAATTCACCATTTTGCTCTACTAGTGTTACCAGATACAAGTTATATTTTAATTGCAGGTGCATTGAATTAACATTGATTGTAATTTGTGAGCTCTTTACTATACACATACTTTTATAATAATACAATAATAAATATTCACACATGACCCCTTGGGTATTTTGAAACCAAATACTATACTAGAGTGATAGTACAGACAGATTATATATATATATTTTTTAACTACTTAAATAATTCAAAAGAATTCTTATGATAAACTATTTTAGTTGTACAGTTTTTTGTATCATTCCTGCATTTTTTTTCTATTTGGGTTTTACATATAAACACTGAATTAAAGTATATCTTAACTCAAAAAAAAAAAAAATAAAACCGTCTCAGTTTGTCTCCTTGTGAAACTTATGTATCCTCTGGTTCCTTCTAGTCCCCCTTTCTTACATAAGACTCCCTTCACTCTGCCGAAATTTGGCTGAGGGTCTCTGCATCTGTTTCCATCCCCTTGTTGGGTGGAGTCTTTAAAAGGACCTCTATGCTGGGGGCTGCCTCTGTCATGAAGTCTGTTGCCTGCTCTTTGACCACTTCTCCATGGTGGAGAGGCCTTGCTAGGCCACAAAGGAATGGGATCCAGGCAATCCTGATGAGACTTGCTAAGCAAGGGTCAGATGGCAGGGGGAGAGATCTCCCCTTTCAGTGGAGACTGAGAAGGGGATACAGGGAATGAGGTGAAGGTGGAACTTGGAGAGGATAAGCAGTGGGCTACAACTGGGATATAAAATGAACAAATCATAAAAAATAAAAATTTTAAAAATTAAAAATTTACAAAAATTATATACCTAAAAATTTAAATAAAATAAAAAATAAAACAGTCTTAGTGTGATAATGAAGGTCAGGGTGAGATACTTTCCTTTCCCTTCTATTAAAAATATTGTCATCATGGTCCCTACCAAAGTTCTATGATTTGCCACCTGGAATAAAAAGGAGGCTCCCTTCTTTTTTAAAAGATCATATCCACTGTGTGAGGCCTGTGTCTCCATGAGTTCCAGTAAGAGGAAACAAGGAGAGCACTGCTGGCTAAACACTTGCCAATGATCTCATTATAACAAAAGTGATAGCATACAGAAGGGGGTTTTATGATAGGCAATTGAACACAGGGTGACAAATGGGTGCCAGTCCAAACCATTGACAGTATTAACATTCCCACATTCCCACTTGCTGTAGGATCTAGCTTTCACAAATTCTCTGTATATGAATAATTATGGAAGGAATGTATCGTCATTACTGTTTTGGGGTTTGACATTTTTGGCTTCCTGATAAAAGCTGGAAAATTGATCTCTGCTCATTTGAGACAACATACTTTGGTCCATTTTCCACTCCTCAAAGTGCTAAGTTGTTAACTTTGTAAATCTTTGGAGTGCCCTCCGAGGAATAAAGAAGCAAGACTGTCTGTCTAAAGTCATTTTTTCTGCCTTTTTTTGTCTTTAGGTTTGTAATGTTGCTTTTTCTCATACTTTTGCTCTTCCTTGGCCTTAGATACATCATTCTCATACTAGTTTATTACCTTACTCCTGTCAAAGACTGAATATCTTTTCTTGCTGGTCATGACGATGCTCCCTGGTACCTTTAGCTATCTCAGAATATTAAAGGAGCATGTGAGACGATATTGCTAGAGTAGGCAATTTTGCCAGGAATTTCTTTGCAGGAAATGGGTATGGAGTAGGTCTCTCTATAACATACCTCATATTTTGAGGTGCTGGTCTCCATAGTTGTCCTATATGTGTGTTCATATCTCAAGCTTTAAAAAAAATGTCTTGAGGTATACATAATTCTGGGAAATATCCAAATCTGCCAAAAGATAGGGTAAGCATTGTTGTCAGCAAACCTTCTTAGTTTGATAATGAAAGCCAAGAGTCGTTTTTATCTCCTCTATTCAAAGGTAGTTATACCATTAATTTGCTAACACAATTTAAAATGAATAACAGACTGATATAAATATATATATATATATATATATATATATATATATATATATACTGAAATATATAGAATATAAATACAGATATACATACTAAACTATATTTATACCATCTTGTGATAGGTTTTTTTTGTTGTTGTTGTTTTTGTTTTTGCTGTTCTTTTGTTTGTTGATGGGTTGGTTTTTAGAGGCAAGGTTTTGCAGAACCCTAGCTATCCTGGACTCATTTTTGTAGACCAGCCTGGGCGTGAACTCAAAGAGATCTTCTTGTCTCTGCCTCCTGAATGCTCTGATTAAAGGTGAGCACCACCATGTCTGGAGCCAAAGTATTGTGAAGAAAAAAATCCGAGAGAGGCTTCAGTATGTTGGTGACTTGTACTCACAATATCTGAGAGGCAGAGGATCTGAATCTCCGAAACTGTTGAGTGGATGGGCTGTTGAAGCCAGAGTATTAACGTTGAAGTTTCCTGGGCTAGAGGAGACAACCTGTGAGCTGGGACAGATTCGATCCAGGCCACCCTGTGGATGTATCGTAAGTCTGAGAGTGGAAAACTGTAGACCCCCTGAACTTTCCTGTGACCCTGTAGAAGCGACAGCTGGAGTAGTGGAAGCTACCCCAAGTAAAGGCTCCCTATTCTAGAGGCCAAACAGCTGAACCCACTGTGGGGCCAAAATCTAATAGTAGAGAACCTGGCTCCACTGCACATAATTGAGAGACAGTGTGTCTTCAAGTGAGTCCATGCAGAGCCCCAGAACTAGGGATGCAGTATGCTAGCAGTCAGACATTGTATTAATCTCACACCTCCACTGTGGGCAACATTGTGATCCTTGGGATAGCTTTCTAAACATTGAAACCCCTGTTCTGTGGTCTCCCAGTGAAGTCCAGGAAAACAATTCCTGGAGCCAAGATGGGGCATCACAGAGAGATCTGAGTTCCTGGAGCACAGTAAAAAGGCCTGTGGGTGCATTCATGTTTAAATATTTGGAGAGATCAGGGATACAAGGCACATACATAAACAGAGTAAAGGCAATATACAGCAAGCCTATGGCCAACATCAAACTAAACAGAGAGAAAATTAAATCATTCCCACTGAAATCAAAGACAAGACAAGGCTGCCCACTATCTCCATATTTCTTCAACACAGTACTTGAAGTCCTACCTAGAGCAATAAAAAACTAAAGGAGATCAAGAGAATACACATTGGAAAGAAGTGAAAGTATCACTATTCGCTGATATGAGTATCTTTGAGTGACCCAAAAATTCTACCAGAGAACTCCTTCAGCTGATAAACACCTTCAGCAAAGTGTCTGAGTACAAAATTCGCTCAAAAAATCAGTAGTCCTCCTATATACAAAAGATAAAAGGGCCGAAAAAGAAATTAGGGAAAAAAGCACCCTTTACAATATCTGCAAATAACATAAAGTATGTTGATGTGACTCAAGCAAGTGAAAGATCTGTATGAAAAAATGTTCCAGTCTCAGAAGAAAGAAATTGAAGAAGGTATCAGAAGATGGAAATGTCCCCAATTCTCATGGATTGGTAGGATTAACACAGTGAAAATGGCCATCTTGCCAAAAGCAATGTACAGTTTCAATGCATTTCCCATCAAAATACCAACACAATTCTTTATAGAACTTGAAAGAACAATCCTAAATTTCATATGGAAAAACAATTGTACAGAATACTTAAAATAATCCTGTACAATAGTGGATGTTCTGGAGGTATCCCCATCCCTGATCTAAAGCTGTACTATAAAGCAACAACAATAAAAAAAATGCATGGTACTGGAATAGAAATAGAATGGTGGATCAATGGAATCAAACAGAAGACCCAGAAATAAACCCACACACCTACGGATACCTGGTTTTTTACAAAGAAGCAAAAAAAAAAAAATACAATGAAGAAAAGATAGCATCTTCAATGGTGTTAGTCTAATTGGCTAAGGCTGAGGATCTGGCTTGCTTCTGTGTATGTGGACCTATCTGCATTGCCCACGAGGCACGCTGGGGTTGGCT